>QRFJ01000513.1:82212-245144 GCA_006176705.1 Cocos nucifera | reverse complement strand
TTTTGACTATAATTTAATGAAATGGGTTATTTTCTATCACACATGTGTATTTAGTATCTGTGATAAATCCTTTGAGTTAATGGTAATGATAATTCATATTTTCAAGAGTTGAAAATTTAAGACATGAATAATCATTATTAACTCATAAACAGCTCCCGACCATAGGATCATCACGAGGATGGTGATTGATCCGGAAGGTTGGTGTACGATCGCTTCTTTAGTAGATGAGTCTTGAGTCTACGGTGTAAGAGACACCAGAGCGAGAGTACAGGTACTCGTTAGAGAACGAGGGCACTGAGCGTGACCACCTCGAGTAGTCATTAGGGGTCTACCTTCTCGTCAATGACTGACTCGATGCTGCAGTAGTTGTGTCTGGTTCTTTGACCTGAGATGCACGCGCAGTTTCACCTTGAGGATGTATAGTTTGACTACACCATTACTCGGTCTCCTAGCCATATGGAACCCTGAGGTGTATGTTGGCTATAGTATGTTCATTGTAGGAACTGGATTGCATCAAGATGGGATCTATCTACCTCGGTTGGTAGAGGAGAGCCCTATGATGATCATGAGAATCAAGTCCAGAAATCCATGGCCATGGTAGAGTGAAATAATAGAAAGAGTTTCTATTTTAGATTTCATATTGGACTCGAATCGAATGATTACATCATATGACAGAGACTAGGGTTTGACGAGTTCACCTTAACCTTAATCTGATCGGGGCTCAAGATAGAAGAACTGAATCACACAGGTAGCTGCACCAAGAGGTTCGCATTCAGCTCTGATGGGTTGCCACCATATAACTGCTAGGTGTCACTGAGTGGATTTTTGGAAGCAATTAGAATGATTTAGATGATCGATCATTCTAAACTGTTCGAATCAGAAGAGTTCTGATCCATCGAAAGGAGTTTCGATGATGTCTATGATAGAGATCATGACATTATCACCATTACCATACAGAAACTGAACCTAGCTGGGTCACACAAACAAGGGGTTGAATCTGATGTGATCATCAATTGAACTGATCTAGTTCAATTGATCTGAATGAGATTCAATTAGGTTCAAGAAAATCTGCTAGCACTCGATTAACCTAACGTTTCTCTTTTACTATCACCAATAATTATCCTGACTGGCCAAAAGAAGTTTGTGCTCAATCAGAGGCCTTCATATGGTCTGACTGGAGGTTGTCCAAGTCTAGAATAGTGTTCTTATTTGTAAGACATTTACCTGCCATTTTTGAATCACCTCCATTTCTTGTTCTTTGACTTTAGTCAAAAGTCTACCTTTGACTGGTTCAAACGTTGACCATTCACCCTTTGACTTTTGACCACATGTCAATGCACCTATTGGAGAGCTGGTGGGGGCCTGTCCCCCTGTCAGAACCTGGCAAGGAAGTAAGGCGCACGCCAAGCGGTGGCGTGAGCCCAAGTAGGGGCGCCTAGGAGTCCTTGTTGACAAGGACTCCACCTCCCTTTTGGATTCCAATCAGAGGTTCTACTAGATCCAGTTTTGACTGGTCTTAGGCGCCTCTAAGGAGGATCCAGTCGTCTTATTCCAACCAATCAGATTTAGATCTGATTTCATAAAGGTTGTGATTGTTGAGAGAGAGAGGAGTTGGATTTCATAAGAGGTCTATAAATAAGACCCTGCGCCCACCTTTCCGAAGTGAATGCAAATTGAGAAACCCCATGCCCCAAGGCTGCCTCTCCCCTCCTTCTCCACACCATAGCTTCTTCTCCCCTTACTCTCCACGTCCAAAAGGTGTTTGGACTTAGTTGGTGCCGATTCAGATCAGAAAAGGCGATCAAAAGTAAGAAGGCTGCGCTGCTGCAAAGGCAACTGCAGATCTTCAAAAGAGTTTTGAAATCCTCCAATCAGATCCAGATCTGATTTTTGAGTGTTGATAGAGAAGAGAGGATCTCCAGATCAACCCAAGTGAGATACTGTAGAGCCAGGCACTTGCTGTGGCTATAGCATCCAGAACCTTCCGCTGTAATCAGGATTCATCTACAGGGTAATAGATTACCCAAATCAGGTAAATTAAATTGTTGATTTAATTTATCTTATTTTTATTTTATTTATTAAAATAATAAGAATTAGATCTGAAATATATCCAAATCTGATTTGAGATCAAGAGAAATTTTTGAAATTTTAATCTCTGACTAATCAGATTTTGGACGAATCTGGACCGAAAAAAAAAAATCAGGATTTTCCCTTCAACTGGTATCAGAAGCCATGGTTTCTAAAATTATTTAGATCTAATTTTAATTTTATTTTAATTAAAAAATAAAGTAATTTCAGATGTTCACATAGATGTGATCAGATCTTGAAGATCAGACAAAATTAAAAATTAAATGATTTAGGAGCATCCATAAAGCAACATGAAAGGAATGCATGACTTAGTCTAGAAAGAATATTCTCATAGCGAATAGTTTTGCATGTCTTTGGTGAATATTAATATCAATAGGATAATAAATTTCATTTTTAGATCTTATTTATTTACTGATTTTTGATATTTATAAGGTAATATATAATAATATCTTGATAAACAGCATAACATAAATTTATCCTTAATTCTTCAATACACCTTCGATAAGTAATAATAACGTATATAGTAACTGCGGAGCACAACAGTGACACTAGAACTATGATCTTTGCATAGACAGTTCTACATAATCACTATCTAGATTAGAATTTATTTTGATCTTAGAATACAAATTAAATCTAATTTTTTATATTATTATGTGATAATTTAGATCTGAAAACATGATATTTCGATGATACATGAGATGTTATGGCAAATATGCCATGATTAGATTCTACATACTAGATATATTTTGGTAAGCCTATATGATATTTAGATCTGGATACTCGTTTTGTAGCTAATTCGAATCGTACTTATCCACCTTGTAAATTAATACACTAAACACAAAGCGCGGTTCAGACTTCCCTCCTTGGCCGTACGCCACACCACCGCGATAACCATCATACAAGAACAGCAAGAGAGCGGGCGTTACAAGGCCACCCACCGCTCGACTATCGCCCATACGAGAACTGTGTGTGCGGTCAAAAAACGCAAAGCGTTAGTTCCTGTTTCGTCCTATCAACAGACACCCCACAAACATACTCTACTCTATACTACACGCCACTCACCTTTGCAACTCTAAGTGCCGTAGAGCAACACGCCATAACGCGACAACCGTTTATTGTAGCCACTCCTTTCCTGTACCGCACAAACCCCATATCACTCTCTACACGCGATATATATGGAGCAATCTCCGACATCTACAGACTCTCCCCACTCAGAGCCAACATATATCAGACAAATCATACCCAGAAGCAGATATTTACAACAATACAATAACAACGCGCAGAGTTCGGCAGCCCCTCATCGTCCAGTAAAGCGCCACTCAATCATCAGGTCTAGCAAATCACCACCCGCCGTGCACACACCCAACAACAATACTCCAACAAACGAGATACCCTAACCCGCACCGCTTGATTCAAAACCGAATCAAGAGTTTGTTAGATGGCGCCGATCAACAATCTCTCATGGACCAGCCTAATAAGGATTTAAGTCTGGGTCAAAGATCGAATTCACGATCAAGCAAGACCTAATTAGGCTCAGAAGCTCTAGAGTCTGGATGTGGCTAAACCCAATTTGGTCTGAACTCAACAATTTGGGTGTCTAAGCGTAAGTTTGGCACAGACGACCCGACTGATTTTTTAATTGGGAAGCTACTCGACCTGAATGGTTCTTGTGCGAAGTTTAACGGTCATATTCCTGTATCCACCGATCTCACTTACCTGACCATATCTGTTTGACACAGTCTGATCTGGGAGGAGAACGTTGTCGGGTCCCAAAAATAATTCGAGCTGACCCATAACACGACTAGGTTGGTCATAATTGTTTGACTAAGCCACAATCGTCTAGTCTAATGAGACCTGAATCAATTCTCCTAAGAAGATTTAAGTCCGAGGTCTTCCAACCAATGTAGGACGTGCGGGCCTTTCCCGGATGATTAATTTTATAATATATTTTTTAATAATTTATTCATAAAAGAATAGGCTCATAGGATTATGCTAATAGTAATTGGCTTGAGAAGAAATCTGGCCTCAAGGGCAGTTAAATCATCTGAGGAACTAAAATAGAACTAGATGATTTAATCATCAGCCCCCCTGGTTAAATAACAGCAGCTGGCTTCGGCTTGGCTGGACAAAAGTCGAATTCCATGAAAACATCAAACCTGACGCCAACCCCTACATCCTACTCTTAACTGAAAGGGACAGATCATATGCTATTCCCCACTTGCGAGTTTCTTTTCCTTCCTCCTTTTCTCACTGCGACTTCGCTATCATGCCAGCAAGGACTCATCCATACATCAGTTTAACGATGCATCCGGTGGACCCGTATCACCCCCATTTATATATTATTCTATATATTTTGCCTTTAATAAATAAATTTTTTTGACCTTTGATAAACCTTTTTTTTTTGGTTTAAAATAGGAAGCGAACTGTTGCATTGATATATAAAAAAATCAAGTACAGTACCATTTTTTTTTTTGGATAAAGAAAGTACAACACTGTTAATATAGACACCAGCTAAACCAAAAATATTTATTCTCTCGTGCCTCTGATAAACTACTTGACACACCCTGTTGTGCCTTTGGTAAACTACTTACACACTCTCTCGCGCCTTAAAATCATTTGATTTTTTCAAAAATATTTGTTTTGTACATAAATATCCGGAGATGGCTTTCTGGGTAGGTTGGTGGGCTTTGGGTTTTCACTAATAAGATGGAATGTAATAGCCCAACCCTTTTTGAGCTCTTGGACCTGGCCCAAAGTAATCAAGGCCCAATTGAGCACATAGGTGGCACATGCAGGGAGGGGAGGAAGAATATTTCAAAAAAGATTTTTATTGGAAATCTTCTTCTCTCCTAATTCCATCAAGATCCCGGCGGTAGGTATTTAAATTATGTTAGGAATCCTATATATATAAGAAGCCCCCTTTTCCTCTTTTAGATTCCACCTTAGTTTCTTGAGAAATTACCGTGGATCATCTGAGATTTCTTAAGCTGTCAAGAAAAGATCAATATTGGAATCCTTCCTCTAGCTTCATTAGATCTACATAAAGGATTTAGCCTTATTTATCCCTTTTTTTTCTCTTGAAATTTTCTCATCATTTGAAGCTGGTCAATCGCCGAATTTATCTTTAAATATGACAGTCCCTATATTTCTTTTGATTCCGCTAACCTCCACCAACAATGCCCATCGGGGCATAGCTTCGCCACCATCAGGAGCCACCATAGGTGGCGGGCCTTGGATCTTCCACCACCATAACTAGGAGAAGGGAAGCAAGAAGAGTATCCTCTATTTGAAGAAGAGAAGGATTATGCTTTCTCTCTCTTCCCTCCTTTCTCTCTCTTCTCTAGTACTTATTTATTTATATATTTTTTCTCTCTCTTAGATGGATTAAGAAAATTTTAAGAGGAAAAATTATGGGGATTGAGGGGGATGGACCCTAGTGAACCCCAGTAGAGGATTCTAGATAAATGATTTGATTTATTGGATCTTATTTTATAGTATTAATTTAGTTCTATAGGAGATCAATTCATTGAATAGAAGAACATCGAGCATGGTTTTCAATACCCAGATCATAATCTAATGAGTTCGATTTATTGTCAATGTATTGAGGTAAGAATCCATGTACTAGATCACCTGTACAAGTATTTTTTATTAATTTGTACCTAGATTTGTATTATGAGTTTCGATTTACATGAGATGATGTGGCTTATGTGATTTTCAATATAAGTCTTATTTATATTATATTTATTGTAAGTAAACATCAATGTTGAAGATATATTGTATAGCATGTAACTTAAATTATTTTGAAATCTTGTAAGAGATTCACCGATAAATTCAAAATCAAATTTGTTAGGAGTAAAGCATAATTATTCAAACAAATAAGAAGTGGTTTAGACTAATCTTATCATGTAAATAGTCTTTGAGAGTTTATGTCCGAAATAACCAATTAGGAGTTTATGCTTGGAAAAGCCTCTAAAGATTTATGCGTGGGATAGCCTCTACGAATTTATGTATAGACAGAAGGTTATACTTAAAACAGCCTCTATGAGCTTATGTATGGAATTGCTTCTAGAAACTTATGCCCAAAATAGCCACCATACGCTCAAGAATTTAATTAAATATGGAATAAGGCATTATCTTGGTTAGTCCCAAATAGGAAAGATAAAGGCTATCAAATTGGAATTGTGAAAAGAGAAATAAATGATATGACTAGAAAAACCAAAGCTGCACGAAAGTTTTTACTTATTGATATATAATAATCCATATTTTTATAAAATGTTTGATACATGTATATATTAGTATTGAGTTATTTTAGATGCATGATATGAGTTTTCATATTTTCATTTTGGCATGCATATTGGTATTTTTTAATATCTATTATATTGGTGTAGATATACAATGATTTTTGTCAAGCTAGAAAGCTCATATCTCTATATTATATATTTTTTTAAATATACAGGATGCTTAGTTTGGATTGATCAGAAAGTTTGAGTACTAGAACTATCTGTACATTAGTTAGTTTAATTTTCTAATTATGATTAATATTTGAACATTTATAATAAAATAAATTGATATATATTTTAATGAATCAATTTAGTTGATATGTTTGATATTTATTTATTTATTTTAAAAATATTTAAATTTTTATTTATTTTAGATCTCATATAATTTTTAAGATATTATTTTAAAATTTATATGATCATATCATATGGCCGACCCATATATTGAATTCAAGGCGTAATAAGAAATAAGTGGGTTAGTAGGACAAGGCCTTGTGGCCTAGAATTATCCATCAACACTCTTACATTGAGAGTATCTTCAAAGTTTAGTCATTTGTGTGGTATCTATCAAAAACCTATTTGCTTGAAAGGATCTGGACCATTTTATCACATATCCTTGTCTGCAACTAAATAGGAAAGATGTTCTTCATGATCTTCTTCTTCACAGTTTTTTATTTTATTTTATTTTTGCTCTAAGAGAAAATAGGGATAGGAGATAAATTTACCAATTTCATATTTGAAGCATCAAAAAAATAATGAATCCAAGCCCAAACCATTTCTAGTTAGATTGACTAAATTGGGTTTGAACTTTATTTTATCAATTTATCAGGAATCAAATCGGGTAAAACATAATTCAAACACAAAGTATGATGGACATATATAAATTAATGACATGATAAAATAATAATAATACGTAGCCAGCAAACTAGTCTGACAAATACAAAATCAACGTCATGAAATAATGGCGAACTATGTAAATTTTTGTATATTGAATGAGGTATTGGGATATAGTATATTAGTTTAATTAATTTGGTTCGAATTGATTCATATATGACTTGGGAGCTTAAGATCTGAATCCAATTATATTTAAAATGGATAATTTTTTTCAGTCCAAGCTTGATTATAAAATACTTTGTTTTAGATTGATTTAAATCAATCCTGAACTAGTTCTAAATCAAAAGTGGGTTGAGCTAATCCACTTGCAACACTGCTACAACGGTAATCACAAGAAATACCGGCTCATAAAGGAGCTAAATGATCTAGATCCACTTGCAATACTCCTATCTCTCTCTCTCTCTCTCTCTCTCTCTCTCTCTCTCCGTTGCTTTCCTAACTCTCCTCCTCCAAGCGTCTTTCCTCCGCATTCCTCTCCCGGGCACGAAGAGAAAGGTCTCGATCAAGTGGGAAGAAAGAGAGAGGCAGTGGGACTTCTCTCTCCCTCCTCTCTCCTGCTCGCTCGGAAAAATGAAGAATCTATGAGGATCAAAGTCGAAGCAACTGGATTTTTCCAGCATCACTGGCTTTACTCCATAATCTAAGGCTGGGGTTCCGAAAACTACTCTACGATTTTGTAACCAGGTCTTTAGGGTGGCTTTTGTTCCTCCGAATTCGGTGTTCTTCGATTTGGTAAGCAGCTCTGCCTTCCACCTTCTACGTTCTGCTGGATTATTGGTTTTCGTTTAGTGAATTTTTGCGTTGGCCAAAAAAGGTGTGATCTTTGCGAATCTATATCGTCCTATGTGAATTTTGGATGCTAAAAATGGAGTTTTGATCTCTATTTACTCTTGCCCACGTCGGCATTCTTTAACTGATCAGAACATTTTGGTTAATCTATGACTGATTGCTTTTAAATGTTCGAATACAAAATTTCGTTTTCTTTTGTTCGATTACTTTTTCGCTACATGGAAAATTTTGATCTTTTGCGATAACCATTCCCTATTATCCATCGTGAGCTTCATATCTCGCCATTCTATCAATATTAGTTTTTTTAAATCCTTCATGACAATTTTCATGCACGTTAGTTTTGTCTGGTCTCCTTATATTTGACCTTTCAACACAAATCCAAGCCCCGATTTCTAAGATCATTGTGGCATGTGACTGCATGGAGGAGCTGTGATTGGTAAATGCTTGTCTTAAACTGGTATTCTTGTAGTTCTTTGACATAGAGAAACAAACATGGCACGGTATCCTACTACTCTTCTGGTTTTGTATAAACTTATTTTATATATGTCAACTGTTGGTGCAGAAATTGGTCGTCGCCGGAGGTCGCTGGAGTCAAGGCTGCTGAGGTCGCCGCCGGAGACCTGCAAAATAAAGTCCCATCCAGAGCCCATGGGAGGCGGCTCCGACAGGACCCTCCGACGCTCAAGTAAGCTCTGGCCAACAGGAATGGAGTGCTCGAGAATGAGTTCCGGAGCTTAGAGGAGAAGAGGAGAGCTTAGAGATCGGAGAGATTAGAGTTAGCGTATCTGGAGGGGTCTTTTTTATAGCGGAGCTTGATGGCGATAGCTATCGTCGTCTCATAGCGGATCGCTATCACTCGGTGGACTGATGGTGATGGCTGCAGAGCTTGGAGGGAGTTCGGGCTCCTGAAGAGGAAGCTTGGAGGGAGTTCGGCTCCCATAGGCGTCTGGCTGGAGGTATGTAGCTAAGGCTCGTCCGTTGGAGAGTTCGGCCGCTGGGAATCCGAAGCTCGGCCGTTGGAGAGTTCGGCCGAATGTTGGACTTCGACTGAGGCTCGTCAGCTGAGGAGTTCGAGCGCTAGGGGATTCTGTTAAAGCCCGGCTGCTTGGAGTCCAAGGAGCTTGACCGCTGAGCAGTTCGACGTCTGAACGGGTCCGTAGAAGCTCGGACGCTAGGAGTTCGAGGAGCTCGGCCGCTAAGCAGTTCGGCCGGTTGGAGCGATTCGGTCCTGACGCTGGGAGTCCGAAGAAGCTCGGCAGCTGAGGTTTTAAAAGAAGCTCGGTGGCTGAGTTCGGCTAGGGCCGGGCTGCTGAAGTTCTTCTGCGGCTACAGGTTGCGTTAGGCCGAGCATCGAGCTAGACTTCGGCGGGAGCAGGATTTATCCCCAACACTAGCCCCTCCACTCCCGAGTTCGAAAATCGAAGGAAGGGAGTGCAGGGAAGGCGACTGCAGAAGTCTTTCTTTGAGCTCCGTGCTGGTCTAGACCGAAACTCGAGGGGATCTCGCCTCCAGCTGAAGTTGATATCGAAATTGAAGCCCGGGGAGGATCCCATCTCCAGCCGAGCTTGAGGGGGCTTCGTCCGCTGCGATCAAAGCCGGAGGTTGCGCTCCTCGGGGGCGATATTGTCTCCTACCGCTGAGGTCGATGCGGGCGCTTGGGAGAGATCTGATCTCAGGGTGAGGCTGTCTCCGATCTTATCTTTGGCCGAGGTGGTAGGTGGTAGTTGAAGCCTTCCAGCCGAGGTTGACACGGTTGCTTTTCCTAGCTGAGGTTGTATCGGGCACCCGGGGGAGATCTCATCTCCTGCGGCCGAGGTCGTCCGTGTTGCTCGGGAGAGATCTTATCTCTAGCCGAGGTTGCCTCGGGGAGATCTTATCTCCTGCAGCGAGGTCGATAGTGCGCGCTCGGGGGAGATCTTATCTCCTGTGGTCGAGCTTCCCTCGGGGGAGATCCTATCTCCTGCGGCCGAGGTCGAAGGGCACGCTCGGGGGAGATCTTATCTCCTGCGGCGAGCTTCCCTCGGGGGAGATCTTATCTCTGCGACCGAGGTCGAAGGGCGCGCTCGAGGGAGATCTTATCTCCTGCAGTCGAGGCCTTCCTCGGGGGAGATCTTATCTCCTGCAGCCGAGGTCGAAGTGCGCGCTCGGGGAGATCTTATCTCCTGCAGCCGAGGTCGAAGCACGCGCTCGGGGAGATCTTATCTCCTGCAGCCGAGCTTTTCTCGAAGGAGATCTTATCTCCTGCAGCCGAGGTCGAAGTGCGCGCTCGGAGGAGATCTTATCTCCTGCAGCGAGCTTTCCTCGGAGGAGATCTTATCTCCTGCAGCTGAGGTTGAAGTGCGCGCTCGGGGGGAGATCTTATCTCCTGCAGCCGAGCTTCCTCGGGGGAGATCTTATCTCCTACAGCCGAGCCTTCCTCGGGGGAGATCTTATCTCCTGCAGTCGAGGTCGAAGTGCGCGCTCGGGGGAGATAAGATCTCCCGCAGCCGAGGTCGAAGCGCGCGCTCGGGGGAGATCTTATCTCCTGCAGCCGAGCTTTCCTCGGGGGAGATCTTATCTCCTACAGCGAGCCTTCCTCGGGGAAGATCTTATCTCCTGCAGCCGAGGTCGAAGTGCGCGCTCGGGGGAGATCTTATCTCCTGCAGTCGAGGTCGAAGTGCGCGCTCGGGGAGATCTTATCTCCTGCAGTCGAGCTTCCTCGGGGAGAGATCTTATCTCCTACAGCCGAGGTCGAAGTGCGCGCTCGGGGGAGATCTTATCTCCTGCAGCCGAGCCTTCCTCTCGGGGAGATCTTATCTCCTGCAGCAAGGTCGAAGTGTGCGCTCGGAGGAGATCTTATCTCTTGCAGCCGAGGTCGAAGCGCGCGCTCGGGGGAGATCTTATCTCCTGCAGTCGAGCCTTCCTCGGAGGAGATCTTATCTCCTGCAGCCGAGCTTTCCTCAGGGGAGATCTTATCTCCTGCAGCCGAGGTCGAAGTGCGCGCTTGGGGAGATCTTATCTCCTGCAGCCGAGCCTTCCTCGGGGGAGA
The DNA here is from genome assembly GCA_006176705.1 of Cocos nucifera. Classification (NCBI taxonomy): domain Eukaryota; kingdom Viridiplantae; phylum Streptophyta; class Magnoliopsida; order Arecales; family Arecaceae; genus Cocos; species Cocos nucifera. The sequence goes on along the minus strand of QRFJ01000513.1, from coordinate 234,068 downwards.
TCTTATCTCCTGCAGCCGAGGTCGAAGTGCGTGCTCGGGGGAGATCTTATCTCCTGCAATCAAGGTTTCCTCGGGAGAGATCTTATCTCCTGCAGTCGAGGTCGAAGTGCGCGCTCGGAGATCTTTCTCCTGCGGCCGAGCCTTCCTCTAGGTCCCCCGCCAGTTCCCAACACGGCAACTATTTGACTGCTCCTTCTCCTGCCTTTGCAGTTTCTGCGCCAGGGAATATAACATTATTGGAAGGGAAGAATTTTACCGAAGGAAAGTTATGGGCAGCACATCCTCGTTTGAGGGGTCGTCGGGGCGTTGTTCCTCGGAGCTCCCTCGGGCAGTAAGTCCCGTCCAGACGACCTCCTCTATCCCATGCTGGCCTTCTCGATTTAGCCTTGGAGCTTTCTCGGGCAGTAAGTCCCGTCCAGACGACCTCCTCTATCCCATGCTGGCCTTCTCGATTTGGAGCAAGCTTTTGGCTTTGTCGCTGGGAGCCGACGAACCGCCGATGTACCAAGCTCCTCCCCAGGGTAACGTTGATGACGCTGTGAGGCGGTCGACCCTGGAGTTTCTGGTTACGGCAGCGCCCTTAGCCGAATTTCTCCAACCGCTCCTTCCTGACGAGCTCCTCAATTTCGTCTCGCAGTCGGATGCATTTCTCAGCGTCGTGGCCGTGGTCGCGATGGTAGACGCAGTACGACCGCGCTTGTTTAGGGGAGACCGTAAACCTTCTGGTCTTGGCAGCTGGCTCTTAACTTCGCTGAGAATTAGAGCGGGGCGTAGTTGCGGAACCTTTCGGGAGGGCTTCTTCGTGCCTTTTGTCGGGGCTTCCTTGGTGGCGAGCTCAAGGAGTTCGGGGTTGTAAAACCTGCGGGAGAACTTTATGCCCAGTTGTCGGAGCTTCCTTGGAGTCATACTGGAGAGGGAGTCCTCGCTTGTCCTGGGGCGGTTGTGAGCTCGGCCGAACTTCGTCTCACCTTGTGCGAGATCTTTGTAGGGAGGCTTCCTTGGATGATATAATCGGGCTGGAGTTCTGCCTCACTTGCGCCGAACTTCATTCCGCCTTTCCCGCGAAAGCCTCCGTAGGAGGACTAATGCCCCTTCCTCGATGGACGGGCTTCGAGGTGAAGTTCGGCCTCACTTGCGCCGAACTTCATTCCATTTTTCCATGAGATCCTCCGTGGGAGAACTTCCTCTACTGCTTTTGTCCAGACTTCCTTGACGACGAGCTCAAGGGGGAGCTCGACCTTGCTTGCCCGAACTTTATTCCATCTTCTTCTGAAACCTGGGGGAGAACTTCCTTGATGACGAGTTTCGAGGGAGAGTTCGACCTCGATTGAACTTTCATTTCTGTCCTCTTGTGAAACCTTTCTGGGGGAAAACTTCCTTGATGACGAGTTCGAGGAAAGAGCTCGGCGTCGCTTGCCCGAGCTTCATTCAACCTCCTGTGACTTCTTCGTAGGTGGTTCCCTTAGTGTCATACCCGAGCGGAAGTTCAGCCTCACTTGCGCCGAACTTCATTCCGATGATGAGATTTCAGGAAAAGTTCGGTCTTGCTGCCGCCGAACTTCATTCCGCTTTCCTGCTCGCGGCAAACTCCATTCCGCTTTCCTGCGGAACCTTCCTCGCGCTGAACTTCATTCCGCTTCTGCGGAAGAACTTCTGCTCTCCATTTCTCTCCTAAGGGCGATTGGCATGCCCAAATGCTCTTCCTTAAGGTCGGTTCCTCGCATTTTTCTGGCAAAGTCTCCGTCGAAGGTTGTCGCACGGCCTGTATCACCTCGGCGGGGCCACGAATCCATCCGGCAGATTGAACCGCTCTACATCTGCGGTGGCTTCGGGTGGAGCCTGGGCTACCGGGGCTGCAACAGGAGCAGACGGGGCTAGCGCAACGGGAGCCGGTCGCCGAGTCGAAGCTCTCCTGGGAGGCATTTTCTCTTCGGAAGAGAGCTCTAGTGAGGAAGAACGGATCTCCGGAGAGAGAGGAATCGTCGCCGAGCACTCCTTTAAGAACAAGGAAACCTCGAAGGTTGGCCGCCCTCCTTCTAGCGCCAATCTGTTGGTGCAGAAACTGGTCGTCGCTGGAGTCAAGGCCGCTATGGTCGCCGCCGGGGACCTGCAAAACAAAGTTCCGTCCGGAGCCCGTGGGGGGCGGCTCCGGTAGGACCCTCCGACGCTTAAGTCAGCTTTGGCCAACAGGAATGGAGTGCTCGAGAATGAGTTCCGGAGCTTAGAGGAGAAGTGGAGAGCTTAGAGATCAGAGAAATTAGAGTTTGCGTATCTAGAGGGGTCCTTTTTATAGCGGAGCTTGATGGCGACAGCTGCAGCCGCGTGCTGGCGGGCTGCTCGAGGTTCGGCGGAGCCAGTCTCACGGGAAGGCATTGTGTGCGGCGGGTTGATGGTGACAGCTGCAGTCGCGTGCTGGCGGGCCGCTCGAGGTTCGGCGGAGCCAGTCTCATGGGAAGGCGCCGCGTGCGGCGGGTTGATGGTGACAGCTATCGCCGTCTCATAGCGGGTCGCTATCACTCGGTGGACTGATGGTGATGGCTGCAGAGCTTGGAGGGAGTTCGGGCTCCTGAAGAGGAAGCTTGGAGGGAGTTCGGCTCCCATAGGCGTTTGGCTGGAGGTATGCAGCTAAGGCTCGTCCGCTAGGGAGTTCGGCTGTTGGGAATCCGAAGCTCGGCCGTTGGAGAGTTCGGCCGAATGTTGGACTTCGGCTGAGGCTCGTCAGTTGAGGAGTTCGAGCGCTAGGGGATTCCGTTAAAGCCCGGCCGCTTGGAGTCCAAGGAGCTCGACTGCTGAGCAGTTCGGCGTCTGAACGGATCCGTAGAAGCTCGGACGCTAGGAGTTCGAGGAGCTCGGCCGCTAAGCAGTTCGGTCGGCTGAAGCGGTTCGGTCCTAATGCTGGGAGTCCGAAGAAGCTCGGCAGCTAAGGAGTAAAAAGAAGCTCGGCGGCTGAGTTCGGCTAGGGCCGGGCTGCTGAAGTTCTTCTGCGGCTATAGGTTGCGTTAGGCCGAGCATCGAGCTAGACTTCGGCGGGAGCAGGATTTATCCCCAACATCAACAAATATACGTACAAACAAAAAAGAAAGCCTAATTTCCATGTTAGTCTGCATGTTGTTATTGTCCTCATTGATCTTTCAGATTTTGATTGTAGCGGTTGGTCCACGTTGACAGTCCTTCTAAAGTGAACCTATATTACAATTGCCTGTTGTATCACAGGGTTTTCGTGCTAGATTTACGAATGCATGCGAGTAGAGATCACCTTGCAAGCCAGCACATATGATTGTCCTCTTCTGTGTAAGCCCCACCTGACATCTATTTTGGGCTCTGCACTGTAACGTGAGGCTGTGTGATACACGGTATTTTACTTGTGTAGGTATGTCAAACACTCATCTAGTCTGGATTAAGTGCAAAAATGAAGCACAAGATTTTATATCATATTATATATGTTATCTGCAACTCTATCACAAAATGTCAAGAAATTTGTAAGTTTTTCTTTGTAGCTATCTGATTTTCTTGTTTCAAAATTGGGGTTGCCTATAATTCTTGGGAGCATGGTACATGGAACACCATGTGTACATTGGACGTCTAAAATCACATGAGCTCTGAATTAAAGAGTAGGAATGGTAATTAGGTGGTTAGTTCTTTGGATGTGAACTTTGCTCTGAGCAATTTCATTGAATATCTTCCAAACATACTCTTTCTCGTCCTGCCTATATTTGCAACTTTGCACAGGCAATGAAATGGCACAGACTTCAAATCATTTTTCTGTTGTGGGTAAATTAGAATAAAAGATCATTTTCCACTCAATCTAGTTTTTAAGGAAATTCATGCATCTTTATTTTATTGCATGGATTTGTCATCCACATCATTTACATACCCCTTCCCCCTCAGCAAATATCACTTGGAAGGTCGGAAACAGAGCACGGGAGATTCCATCTGGTTCCAGTGCTTATCATGTATATAATAATGTGAGCCTCTTTTCAAGCTCATTGCCGGTTCTTCAACATGAGAAATGTAAGTCATCATTTTTTATACCATCACTACTTACCAAACAATTTATATTGAATTGCTTTTTATGCTTTTTTTTTTTGCTGTTTTCTGTTTCCATTCAGTAAATTTTACAGATTCATAATATGGGATTCAATCTACAGATGATGCTTCATCTAAGGTAAATAAACTCAGTGATGACATGGAGCATGAGGATTCTTTTGAAGAATTTGCTCAACAGGTGATTGGGACTTTGTTACCTGATGATGAAGACGAGCTTGTTGTGGGCATAATGGATGGTTTTGACCTAAGTGGGTCACCTAGTCAAGTGGAGGAATTGGAAGAATATGATCTTTTTGGCAGCAGTGGGGGTAGGGAATTGGACTCTGATCCTACAGCGAGCCTCACCACAGGTATGGCAAAGATGCATATTAGTGATAATTATGTAGGGAATGGGACTGTTCAGTATAACCTCCAAATGGTGTTGGAACTGTTGCTGGAGAACATCCAAAATGGAGAGCATCCTTCTAGAACATTATTCGTGCATAATGTTAGTAGTAATGTGGAAGACTCAGACCTGCAATCTCTTTTTGAGGTAAGTATTTGCCTTGTAGTTCTTCTCTCATATCAGCGATGCAATATTTCAGTGATGTTGTGCTGTTTTCCTGTGACTTCAGCGTCTCATAATTTTTCTTCTTATTTGTGTAATGCTCATGGATTTTCCCCATTTTTTTGTGAGATTTTCATTTCTTTAAAAAAAATAGTGTTAAAAATTCCCTTCTTTTGGCAGATAATGTTTATATCAGTGTCAAAATCTGAAAAGGTATACCCTTGAAAAATGTTGAAACATTTGAGAAAGAAAAAAAATATATTTTTTTTATTTTACATTCCACCATTTTGTTCATATCAGCAAGCTGGAATTGATGACATTACCAAAGGACTTCTAGGATAATGCATTCTAGCTTGATGCAAATGGAATGGATAGAGAATACAATTACTCACTAAGTAGGCAACTACCTTCCCATGGAAGTATTTAGAGTTGTGAGCCGAAGCATATGATTGTCTTCTGTAATTACGCATGTATTCTATATTCTCACTGGAACAGTTGACTTCAAGATACTTGAAGATTTATTAACACATAATGCCTAGTTAGCATGGACAATAATGAGGAAACTTTTTTCTAGTCGGAGGAAATTTTGCCTAGAATGGAGTATTGCAGGTATTGCAAGAAACCAATCCATAAACCAGTCAAATGCTATCTGCTAAGTGTTGAGATATGATGGTTTTAGTTATAACTATTGTTACTCTACTGTTTGTTCTTCTCTTTTTCATTTTAATCGAGAAGAAAAGCATTATAAGCTTGATTTTCTAGTGTTGTTTTGCAATAATTATGTCCTCTTTAATCATTTATTGTTTCTTGGTGTCTTAGCTGTACTTTTAGCCATCCAATTTTAGAGTAACAAGCATGTATTCTCTAATGCTTCTTCTTCATTTCTTCTTTGGTGTTGAGAAGGGTTGAAATCGAAGCTTTTGGATTGATCTTAATGGCAGAAAATTTCTTTTAGTCCATTGGCATTTCTTAGTTGCATATGAGTATCTGATTCATTGTGGCAGGTAGAAGCATTAGTCAAGTGATGCTCTCGCTTTTTTCCCTCTCCATAAATACATGATCCTAGACTACCGAGGACATTGTAAATTCATGATCCTATTCCAAATCTGTTTTGTTCTTAGAGTATGGGCCAAATCCTATATAATCTAGGAGCAGTTAAAGGTGCATAGGTAGAGCCATTGACCAAATTTGAAATATTTAGTATGAGTTCTGCCTTCAAGAGGCAGCAAAGGTGGAAGCAAAAGGATTCATGGCTCAAATAAAGAGAAACAACTTTATCATTGATGATGTTGATGAGGAGGGCACGGGTCTATTGCATTGGAGGGAGAAATAAAGGCACCTCCTTTGTTTGCAATGGCCACTGGAGGCATCTCTTTTACTCCAATCTTTTTTAAGGGAGCATTACTTAAATGTAAAATAAGTAAGAAATGTTGAATCCTATAACCAACAAAAATTGTTGCAAGAATGAAAATGTTTTTACACTTTTAAAATAAAGAATGAATAGAAAGGTAAATGCTGCGACAGTTGCTTTGAACTAGTTTCCACCAGAAGTAGTTTTCTCTCTGTGTCTTGTTGAAAGTCTCTTTCTAGCAGTTCAACATATTGACTTTCTATATTCCCCCCTTCCAATCAATGGAGGCATCAGTCTGGATCTTGTAGAACATGCTTTTTGTATGACTTTTTGTTCCTTCCGATGCTTTTCTTATTATTATTTTTTTTAATCCAAACAAAGTGGTCAAGCCAATTTACTGTTACCTTTTGCTCCTTTGTTTTAGAAATACAGGGACATTCAGTCTCTTTACACGGCATGCAAGCACAAGGGGTTTGTGATGATATCTTACTATGATATCCGGGCAGCTCGAACTGCTATGTATGCATTACAAAACAAGCCCTTATGGCGAAGAAAACTTGATATTCATTTTTCAACCCCAAAGGTCTGACATAATCATGTCCAATTATTTCCCTTGCTTCGATCAATATTCATTTTTTGTCCAATCTTTCTCTTTCCCCTGCCTTTTCTTCAGGTCAACCCGTCAGACAAAGATTTAAACCAAGGAACTCTTGTTGTGTTTAATTTGGATCCATCGGTTTCCAATGATGACCTCCACCGAATATTTGGGGCTTATGGGGAAGTCAAGGAGGCAAGAATTTTTTTTAAAAAGTTTTTCTTTTAGGCTTTACCTCAGACTCTTAATTAAAAGATCTATTTAAGTATTTTTTTTCTTGAAAACTCATGGCATTTTCTGATCACATGGTACAGATAAGGGAGACACCACACAAATGGCAGCATAAATTTATTGAGTTTTATGATGTCAGAGCAGCAGAAGTAGCTCTTGGGTCATTGAACAAGAGTGACATAGCTGGCAAGTGCATAAAGCTGGAACCTAGCCGCCCTGGTGGAGCTCGTCGGAAGTGTGTATATGCTCCTGCCTTTTCTTTATTCTTTAATCACAGATCAATAAAACTCTTTCCTTTAACCATGCTGTTTTCCCTACTGCCTTTATGATATTCTGTTGTACGTTAATAAATTTGACTTATGATGTAACCACCATCTTCTCATTGTTCATTCATCTTATAAAAATGGCTAGACTCAAGAATGTCTTCTTCAATTGTATGCAAGTGTGTGGCAAATATGTTTTACTGATCTTTGCTTCCAAAATAAAGAATTCCACCCTTGATGAATCAATGGTGCCCCAAATGTGGGGCTTAGGTCACTATCTCTGCTACTAATGGGCTTCAAAAGAGGGGGAAAATTATGGAAGAGAATAACCCACTATATTTCTTTATCCATAGACCGAATAGGTATAGGCTGTAGTTTGTTTTTTTACAGTATCAGCAATGAAGGACTTCACACTTATCCTTTTTTTTTTTCCATTGTCAAATATTGATTAGTCCTTGAGTTCTAAATGGGTCTACATCTTGAATTCAGCTTGATGCAGCAGTTGAGCCAAGAACTGGAACATGATGAAACCAGATGTTACAGACCTCAAGTGGGTTCACCTATTACAAATTCCCCTCCAGGTATGTTGGATTCTTATTGTAGTTACGCACGGTTGACGGGAATTTGTCAGGTATTAGTCTGGTCAGAGATGATGGAGTCTTTTTCTTTCTGTATTTTTCTTATTTACAATTTTTGGAATTTATATTTATATGTTTTTATATATTTAAAGAAACTGAGTTAGATGCATAAATAGCAACAGGTACTTGGGCACAGTTCAGCAATCCAAATGATAATAGAACATTACCAGCCCTTAAGCAGTCCCCAACTTTAGGAGCTGTTAATCCTGTCAGGAGTAATCATTTGCCTGGATTAGCTTCCATGCTACCTCCTATGATGTCAAACTCTGAGGAATGCACCAATCGGTTGCAACCAAAACAGGGTTAACCACTCTGACCAGGTTTTCTCGCCCAGAAATTCAACACATGGAGTTCCACTTCGGCATTCTCATTGTTTTCTGGAGCTAATAGTGCTGTGATTCCAAATCGATCTCAAGTTCAGGAATTTTATCTTCTTTTGGTTTCCTGACTTCCGGTGCTTCTAGGATGGATACATTGACTGGACCCCAATTCCTTTGGCATGGCCCAACTCTTTATACTGAGCATACTCAATCTCCTTGGTCAGGATCATCTATGGGACATTCATCCGTATTCAACAGGAAGGAGTAGTGCTTCCCTTATTCAGTTTGTCATAGCAATTTCCCAGCTTCATCACTTCAGGTTGGATCTGCTCCATCTGGTATTCCTTTTGAGAGGCATTTTGGTTATTTCCCAGAGGCACCAGAGACATCATTCAAGAGCCCAGTTTCTTTTGGAAGCATGGGCATTGGCATCAATGAGGGGAATTTGATGATGGATATGGGTGTTCAACATCTCGTGAACCCTGGAGTTGCTTTGCCTGGAAACATTTCTGAGAATAGTGCACCTGCTTTCAGTATAATGTCATCACAGAGGTTTGGGCTTATGGTTCTTGGTAATGCTCCATATATTTGACATGGAGCTAGTGGTATGAATGGATTATTTGAAGGTGGGCAAAATCGCCGAATTGATGACCGCAGTCTGTTAGATAGCAAGAAACAGTACCAGCTTGACCTAGATAAAATTATTAGTGGGAAAGAAACAAGGACGACGCTAATGACAAAAAACATCCCAAATAAGTATATTCTTTATTGTCCAATATACTTCACTCAAATTATTTGTTCAAGTGTTATAGACTGAGCCTGATCTTGATTATTTTACAGGTACACCTCAAAGATGTTGCTAGCAGCCATTGATGAAAATCACAGGGGTACTTATTACTTTCTCTACTTGCCTGTTGATTTTAAGGTAATTCCTGTGTGTTTGGCAAAAAATATCTTTAATGATCATTTCTTCTTGAATTGGTTTGTCTTTTACTGTTGCAGAATAAATGCAATGTGGGTTATGCATTCATAAATATGCTGTCTCCATCAGACATCATCTCCTTCTATCAGGTGTTTCCTCCACTCCTACATAGCCTCACAACATTTGGTTGGTTCTTGGAATTATTTTTTTGCTTTGAAAAAAAATGAGAGCTAAAGCCTGATAGAATCACTCAGTAGTTGGACTTGTTGGATAGGCATGAAATGACAAAAGTTTACTAAACACAAGAACTGGTGGAAGGCTTATGGTTTGCCTTGCAATCAGTCTGGCATCTTATATTTGAAATTGAAATTTCTAAGGAAAAATTATCTATAGATCCCTAGATTGACCTAGACTTATTTTTAAGTTCCTAGACCCCTTAGGTGGAATAAAACCTCCTTGAACTGCTTAAGAAGGTATTTTTAGGTCCCTGTCATCCACTCAAGCCACATGTTGCCGTTTAAGTCTAGGTAAATGATAGAACTGCCCTTGGATGGTTTTGGAGGGAAAGATTAACCCTGCAGGAAGTTATAAGGGGATGGATTTTTGGTTTATTTACAAATGCTGCCCTTCTTTTAACTCCCTCTATCGGAACCCTATCTTAACTCGAATCTCCAATCCCTCATCCCCAACTCCATTCTCTCACGCGCAACCCTAATCTGTCTCTCTTTGCCTTCTCACGCTTTGCCATCAGCCGCGACCTCGAAAGCACCGCCATCTGGCCACCCGGGCGCATGCTGCTGTCGTCCTCCTTTTTTCCTCCATCTCTACTAGCAGCTGACGTCGATAATCCCTCGGTACGCCCTCCCTTTTCTCTCTTCTCCTTCCCGTTTTTCTTTTTTTTCTCTGATCTGTCCCTCGTTCCTAAGCCTCTTGGGTTTGGGTCAATGATAACTGCTCTTTTTTCTCCCATATTTCTCAAACTGACATCGGTCCTAAACTTGGCATGGCACAGTTTGTCCTTGTTTTGTGGTTCCAAAATACTGTCACTCATCTTTAAATCGAGAAGAAATTATATAAAGTTGAAGGTTTTGAGGAGAAGAAAAAGAGACGAAGCTTCCTTCACACCAGCTATGATCCTCCCCAACAAACAAATGGTATCCTTTTGTTTTTCTAATGTAACTAAAAAACGAAGCTATATAACTGAAAGTTAGATTTGCAAACAAAAACATGGTATGTGTAACTATTAAGGTAAACTACGTGACTAAAACATTTAACCATGTACTCATTTATTCAGTTATTTGATATATGTATTTTATGGTAGGATATGGCTATATCGAGTCGAAATACTGCTAGAAAAAGGAGATACAAGGAAAAAAGAGAGAAGAGTAGGGAGGTAATGTATTAGATTGAATTAGCTGCATATTTAATAGAAAAGTTATATGGGTTGCTGGTATAGTTACATAAATTTTTATTTGGTTACACATATATTGGTTATAGTCACCTGTATATATGCTTTATTTATAGAATTCACTTGCTAAGTTACGTGTTTTAACAGTGGTTGCACAAAGTCCTGATTATATATATTTCTTAATTATTTACTTTTAAATTAACTTTGGTTATATACTTGATGTTGTCTCTTTGCAGATTTGATGAGTTTTTATATTTAAGGTTTTTTATTTTATGTAGGTTACAAATAAATCAGAGTTAAATGATGACATCAACGAGAAAGAGAGAGAAGTGGATGAGAGAGGTGAGGGCAGCGAGGAAGAGAAGTGAAAAAGGCCCTTTAATTAATTGTCATTGTTACGTTACATCATACCACCTCTTCATGTCGAAAGTTAAAAAGAAAATGAGGCAACAACACGAGCTGCATGGACATGACTCAATTTCATGCATTGCTTGACGTACCCTCTATCAAACAAAAGAAAGCAGTTATTGATGATCTGCTTGCACTGTATGATATAGATTTTGATTATTTTAGGATAGATAGGTAGTTGTTGAGATGGAGCGCGGGGGATATGTTGGTTTGGTTTTGGATCTCCCGGTATATGGCACCTGTGTCAGTTTCAAAGTGGATGGTTGGAAAAGGAGTGCTATAGTTAGGAAGTATTTTGACCAGAGGAGCCATGGCGATGGGACATTTAAGCGAAAAAAATTGGAGGGCTTTATACTATCCTTGGTAGAGAGAGAATGGATGGACTTTGAAGATTTTATCCGCCTTACGAGTTTATACATCATGGAGATATTTTTATTCCCAATAAATAACATGAAAGTTGCTAGATGGATTTTTAGGTATATATTTTAATTATTCTAATTTTGATTTATTTGTAAACTTATATATTAGAAATACTTATAAACTTGTTTATTGTGTAGATATGTGAAGAATCTTTGTTCACTTTCTAACTTTGCATGGGTTAGGCCATATATGATTTCATGCACAGCATTATCAAAAAGATCTTATTAGTATAAAAAAAATGCAGGTGCGAAGGTGAATGTAGTGTACTTAAGGAGTTGCGTAACTACTCTCAGTGTAAGTGCCCATCACCTCCATTATTTTTTTTATAATTTTGCATTTATTTTGCTGCAATGTAATTTTTATTTTCCATATAACGTAGGTGTGGTCATATGAGGTTACGGGCTTGGTTGATCGCGCCCATTTTGGATTTTTTTTCTATATTTTGAATTATAGTATAAAAAAATTTTCAATTTAGGAGAAACTGCAGTCAAGAATTGCTAAAGTGCCAACCAAGAATGTAAGTATTTTCAAATTCGATTATATTTTTTTTTTTTTTAGAAGAGAGGATATGTACTTTCATTTTACAGGTTTGGTGTATGAAGGTTATATATATATTGAGTTTGTTATCATTGATGGTTATTGAAATCCATATATTTTTATTCTTGGAATTTATGTGCAATGGATTATTTACTCCAACATTTAATTATGCAAATATAATCTCTTGTGGAGCAAGAGGAAGAGAAGTGGATCTTTCAACCAATAGAAGGACAACGATCACACATCGATGCCATTACCAAGATTAGAAGTGGTCTATCCAAAAAGATAAAATCTAAGATGAAAATGAGGGAAAAGAAAATGGTTGAGAAGAGAGTGGATAGGGGGAGAGGGTTAAGGGAAATAAAAGAGATCCTCTCACACTACTAGAGAAAGCATCGAAAGTTAAGATGAATAATTCAGGGTCTAAGGAAGGAAAACAATATTGTAAAGCAGAGAATTGTTGAGCTTGAAGGAAGTCATGTGCCTTCCAAAGATGTGGAAAAAGCAAAGGTTAGAGATGATGGAGCTACATCAAATTTTTTTAGCGATTGTTTTGATGTTCCTTTAGTAGGTGCTGAAATTGTGGGGAAAGAGGAATATGAACAAAAAGAGGAGGGTGGTGCTAGAAAGAGGAGTGTAGGCAGGTTAATAAAAAAACCAAGTTCAATAGTAAGGATAGTGAAGAGTATGAGCTATAAAGAGAAATCTTTGAAGGTAAAAAGTTCTTATGCTATCCTACCTATCCATCGATCAACTAGAAATAAAACAGTTGAAGAACCCCATATACCGAACACTCCAACCCCCACCATTAAATTTGTCATTGATGTAGGTAGCGTGACTACTCAATTCCGTATGGTATGCAAATAACTATACTCCTATTTTCTTCAATGCATACAATGATGCTTATAAACTCAATTTTATTTTTGGTGATATTTAGACGTACTATAAGAAATGACGGGATTATCCAGGGTCGAATTATATTATAGAGGAAGAGAGGGAGAGTAAAGCGAGATTCCTCCTAATCATGGACCAGTAATATCTCTTTTTTATAGCATATTTGATTTCATATTTTAAACATATGGTTGCACAATATATTTTTAGTAGTATAAAAATATCTTAGGTTACATGTTTTCATCTTTGTTTACACGGTCTTCAATTTTGATTATACATTGATCATCTATGGTTACATGAATTTTCTATGTGGTTACAGGATTGTAGTATGGTCTAACGATAGTAGCTTTATTTCACGAAAGCAAGTTCGTAATCTACTATTCAATCAAATGCTGGAAGATGATATAAATTGTTCTGTAAAAATCATTGATGAACATTTTTTAATGCTTTGAACTATTATGCAGATTCTCGATGCATTCATGGTACTCTTTTGAGAGCGCTAGGAACCTAAACCAAATAAGCATATTCCTTATATATTCATCAGGCCATGGTTAGTGAGTTTTTACGTACCCTTTGAAAATTTTCGGATAATATTCGAAGTGGTTTTCAATTCAAAATTAATATGGCGAAATTGGCTTTGATGCCATTATGCACAAGCAGCCACTGAAATATGCTAGTGATGGATATAGAGGAGAAATGCTTCAAACATTACTCCTTCCTCTTTCCATCCACCTATTATCCTGATGGGCTTAATTTGGGTATGCTTTCTTAACCTAGTGCATATTGTCATGGTATAAATCACTGAGAAATTATTGAGTAATTATAACAAAAAATTGAATTTGTCAATATTTGGATAAACATCATAATATGCCCGAAGTTTCAGATTGGCCGCTTCTGCAAATTGATGATTGTCCTCATAGGACCCTACGTACGTATCAGTTTAATATTACACAAGCTCATATGTACTTGTCATAAATTTTAATTGTGTTCGATTACTATTTTAATTTTAGAAACATGGATTGTGGAGTTTTTGTGATTACTTATATGGAACAATTGCAATGTGGGATACAATTAGACTTTGGACCTAGTGATATTACAAGACTACAAGTAGAATATAGTGGACTCCTTATTCACGAAGGTTCAAAAAAAGGGATAGTTCGTGAGGAAAAAATAGATGGAGGGTATGTAGCTCAAAGAGAAGAGGGTGATCCAACTAGCAGAGTTGAAGATATTAATGTGCAATTTTTAAGTGAGAGTATGTTTAGATAGGAGATTTGTTTTGTTTGGTTATACAGTTATTTGGTCCAATTATATGTTTTTATTGTTTGGTTATATGACTATGTTTATGCATATATTGTAGTGCAAAAGAAAGATGATACAACTACAGTGGAGGAAAAGCCTGTCAATAATGAAGAGCAGTTTGAGAATCTGCTGCAGATGGAGTAAGAAAAGAGAGTGAAGCTGCCAATTAGTATGGAGAGGATGAGGAGATTGTTGCTAATGGCCCCATTCCAATGGTACTATATTAATCCTCCATGGTACTAGCCCAATCCCCGTTAGCAGTAGTCTCCTTACTATCTCCATACTAATTAGCAGCTTCACTCTCTCCCCACTTCATCTGCAACTGACTTCTTAAAATGCTTTTCATTATTGACAACCTTTTCCTCCACTGTAGTTGTGTTATCTTCCTTTTGCACTGCAATATATGCATAAACACAATCAGATAACCGAACAATAAAAACATATAACTGTATAACCAAACAAAGTAAATCTCTTGTCCAAACATACTCTCACTTAAAAATTGCGCATGAATATCTTCAACTCTGCTAGTTGGATCATCCTCTTCTTTTTGGGCTACATACCCTCCATCTATTTTTCCCTCATGGACTATCCCTCTTTTTGAACCTTCGCGAATGAGTGCATTGTATTCTGCTCATACTCTTGTAATATCACTAGGTCCAAAGTTCAATTGTATCCCGCATTGCAATCGTTTCATATAAGTAATCACAAAACTCCACAATCAACGCTCCTAAAATTAAAATAGTGATCGAACACAATTAAAATTCATGACAAGTATATATGAGCTTATGTAATATTAAACCGATACATACGTAGGATCTTGCTGAGGACGATCATCAATTTGCCGAAACAACCAATCTGAAGCTTCGAGCATATTATGATGTTTATCTAAATATTGATAAATCTAATTTTTCTAATACCATGACAATATGCACTGGGTTAACGAAGCATACCAAATTAAGCCCATCAGGATAATAGATGGATGGAAAGAGGGAGGAGTAATGCTTGAAGCATTTCTCCTCTATATCCATCACTAGCAGATGCTAGTGGCTGTTTGTGCATAACGGCATGAATGCCAATTTTACCGTATTAATTTTAAATTGAAAACCTCTTCGGATATTATCTAAAAATTTTCAAAGTCTCTGCCGTGCATGTTGCTACAAAAAATACCAAAAATACATGATTAATAATAACATATAAGATGATTTCAAAGTAAAGAAACTTCAACCAAAAACTCACCAGCAACCATGGCCTGATGAATACACAAGGAATATATTTATCTGGTTCAAATTCCTAGTGCTTTCGAAAGAGCGTCATGAATGCATCGAGAACCTACATAACAGTTCAAAGCATTTAAAAATGTTCGTCAATCATTTTTATCATAAATGATTTTTACAAATCAACTTACATCATCTTCCAGCATCTAGTTAAATAGTAGATCATGAACTTGCTTTCGTGAAATAAAGCTACTACCATTAGACCACATTACAGTCCTATAATCATAGAAAATTCATGTAACCATATTGTGTAATCAAAATTGAAGACTGTGTAACCAAAGGTGAAAACATGTAATCGAAGACATTTTTAGTATAACTAAAAATATATTATGTAATCATATATTTAAAATATAAAATCAAATATGCTATAAAAAAGAGATATTATTGGTCCATGATCAGTGGACAAATCTCGCTATAATCTTCCTCTGTAATATAATTCGACCCCGAGTAATCCCGTCGTTTCTTATGGTACACCTGAATATCACCAAAAATAAAATTGAGTTTATAAGTATCATTATATCATTGAAAAAATAGAAGTATGGTTATTTGCATACCACATGAAATTGAGTAATCAGACTGCCTACATCAACATCAACGACAGATTTAATGGTGGGGGCTGGAGTGTCCGGCACATTGGGTTCTTCAACTATTTTATTTCTAGTTGATCGGTGGATAGGTAGGATAGCATAACAACTTTTTATCTTCAAAGATTTCTCTCTAGCCCCTACTCTTCACCATCCTTACTATTGAACTTGGTTTTTTCATTAACCCGCCGACATCCCTCCTCTTTCTAGCACCACCCTCCTCTTTCTGCTCATATTCTTCTTTCCCCACAATGTCAATACTTGCTGAAGGAACATGACAACAATCGCTAAAAAATTTTGATGTTGCTCCATCATCTCCAACCTCGGCTTCTTCCACATCTTTTGGAGGCACACGACTTCCTTCAAGCTCAACAATTCTCTACTTTAGAATATTGTTTTCCTTAGATCATGAATTATCCATCTCAACTTTCAATGCTTTCTCTTGTAGTGTGAGAGGATCTCTTTCATTTTCTTAACCCTCTCTCCCTTTCCACTCTCTTATCAACCATTTTCTGTTCCCTCATGTTGCCACTTCTCATCTTGGCAATGGTATCGATGTGTGATCGTTGTCCTTCTATTGATTGGAAGATCTGCTTCTCTTCCTATTCCTCCACAAGGGTTGTATCTGCAAAATTAAATATTGGAGTAAATAATCCATTGCATATAAATTTCAAGAATAAAAATGTATGGATTTCAGTAACCATTAATGATAACAAACTCAATATATATATAACCTTCATACACCAAACCTGTGAAATGAAAGTACATATCCTCTCTTCTAAAAAAAAAAAGTACATAATTGAATTTGAAAATACTTACATTCTTCGGTGGTATTTTAGCAATCCTTGACTGCAGCTTCACCTAAATTGAAAATTTTTTTATACTATAATTCAAAATACGAGAAAAAATCCAAAATAATAGGCGTGATCAACCAAGCCTATAACCACACTTGTATCATATGGAAAATAAAAATTACGTTGTAGAATGCAAAATTATAAAAAGAATAATGAAGGTGATGGGTATTTACACTAAGAATGCTTACATAATCCCTTAAGTACCCTACATTTATCTTCGCATCTGCATTTTATTTTTGTACTAATCAGGCCTTCTCTTTGATAATGCTGTGCATGAAATCATATACGGCTCGAACCCATGCAAAGTTAGAAAGTGAACAGGGACTCAAAATATATTTACACAATAAACAAGATTGTAAGTATTTCTAATATATAAGTTTATGAATAAATCAAAATTAAAATAATTAGAATATATATCTAAAGATCTATCTAGCAACTTTCATGTTATTTATCAGGAATCAAAATGTCCCCATGATGTATAAGCACACAAGACGGATAAAATCTTCAAAGTCCTCCATCCCTTCTCTCTCTACCAAGGATAGTATAAGGCCCTCTAATCTTTTTTGCTTAAATGTCTCATCACCATGTATCCTTTGATCAAAATACTTCATAACTGTAGTATTCTTTTTTCAACCATCCACTTTAAAATTGACACAGGTGCCATATATCGGGAGATCCAAAACCAAACCAACATCCCTCGTAACTGACCACCTATCCTAAAATAACCAGAATATATATTATACGCTGCAAGCAGATCATCAATAACTTCTCTCTCTTGTTTGATAGAGGATACGTCAAGCAACACATAAAATGGAGTCATGCCCATGTGGCTTCAGTGTTGTTGCCTCATTTTCATTTTAACTTTCAACATGAAGAGGTGGTATGATGTAATATAACATCGACAATTAATTAGAGCCTTTTTCACTTCTCTCTTCCTCCTCGCTACTCTCACCTCTCTCATCCACTTCTCTCTCTTTATCGCTGATGGAAGTGCAGACACATGAAACTGTATAGTGCTGGTATGACAAAGTTATATCATTACCATGCTTACTATGAACCTTTAATGTGACCCTGAAATACTTAAATCTCCACCTAGTTTAATAACCGAAGGTCTATTGTTGTCCTTTTTTGTCTACCACTAAATGCATTAAGTTGATGCTAGAAGATGTGTTTGCATGCACACACATGCATATGCCTGCACTGATGCATCCACATACAGACAGACATGCATGCATATATTTTATCTGTTGAATGATTGTTAATGCCTAATGTTGGTGCAGAAATCCGTCGCCGCCGGAGGCCGCCGCAATCGAGGCCGCTGGGCGCCGCCGGGGACCTGCAAAACGAAGTCCCGCCCGGAACCGGTGGGGTGGTGGCTCCGGCAGGACCCTCCGACGGTCAAGTTAGTTTCCGACCAACAGTAATGGAGTGCCCGGAATGAGTTCCCGAGCTTAGAGATGTGGAGGGGAGCTTAGAGAGTCGAGAGTTCAGAGAGCTTAGCCTTAGTATGTCGGGAGGGGTCCTTTTATAGCGGAGCTTAGTTGATGGTGACGGCTGTGCCGTCTGGCGGAGAGTCGTCGGACAGCATGGAGCTTGGTACGGGGAGGAAGGCGTCGTCCGGTAGATCGTGGGAGCCGTACTGGCGAGCCGTGGGCCGCATGGAGTCCGGTACGGAGAGGAAGGCGTCGTCCGGTAGATCGTGGGAGCCATACCGGCGAGCCGTGGGCCGCATGGAGTCCGGTACGGAGAGGAAGGCGTCGTCCGGTAGGTCGTGGGAGCCGGAGAGGAAGGCGTCGTCCGGTAGGTCGTGGGAGCCATACCGGCGAGCAGTCGGCCGCATGGAGTCCGGTACGGAAAGGAAGGCGCCGTCCGGTCTTGCTGCAGGCGACGGTTCATCCAACGGAGTTCGGACTTGTAACAGAGTTCGGCCGAAGGGGAAGCTGGGGGAGTTCGTCTGACTGAAGGGTCGGCCACCTGTAGAGTTCGGCCGCTGAGAGGCCCGGAGAAGCTCGGCTGGACAATTGAAGGACTTCGGTTGCTAGTTGGTTCGGCCAGGGCTCGCTGAGGAGTTCGGTCGCCTAGGGTCGGTCCGAAGGAGTTCGGTGCGCGGGCTCGCCTGGGATCGGCCCGAAGGAGTTCGGCTGCACGGACCCGCCTGGAGTCGGTCCGAAGGAGTTCGGCCGTGGAAAGTCCGAAGGAGTTCGGCCGTGGGGTCCGAAGGAGTTCGGCTGCATGGGCTCGTAGGAGAGTTCAGCTGAAGGGAAAACCCGGGAGGAGCTCGGATGGCCGAACGGGCGTCTGGGAGGAGTCCGTCTCCTGAAGAAGTCCAGCGCTTGGAGTCCAAGGAGCTCGGCCGTCAGGAAGTTCGGCTGGCGGTGGGAGTTCGCCCTCTAAGCAGTTCGGCCGAGACCTTGGTGCAGGGGAGTTCGGCCTCTAAGCGGTTCGGCCGAGACCTTGGTGCAGGGGAGTTCGGCCTCTAAGCAGTTCGGCCGTCTTAGGGGCTCGGCCTGGCGCCTGGCGCTGAAGCTCTTCAGCAGCTACTGGTTACATTGGGCTGAGCGTCGGGCCGGGCTTCGGCAGGAGCGGGATTTATCCCCAACAATAGCCCCCCCACTCCCGAGTTCAAGAATTGAAGGAAGGGAGTACCAAAACAGGCGACTGCCGAAGTCTTCTTCCAGGCTCCGCATTGGTTGCAGCTGAAGCTCGGGGGGGGGTTTCATCCCCAGCCAAGATTGACGCTGAAGTTGAGGCTGAGGCTTGGGGGAGACCTCATCTTCAGTCGATGTTTGGAGTTGGGATGGGACTCGTTTCCAGCCAAAATTGGTGAAGTCGACGTTGAGGCCGGAGTCAATGTCGCCCCCCGTGGTCAGAGTCGGAGTTGACATCGCCTTCATCAACCGAAGACGGTTCGGGGGAGACCTCCTCTTTTGCAGTCAAGGTTATGATCGCTTGGGGGAGATCCCGTCTCCCGCTGATGCTGACACCGAAGTTGAAGCTGAGGTCCGAAGGAGACCTCGTCTTCTGTAGTGAAGCTTGCCGTAGACTCTGTGGCTAGGCCTTGGACCTTGCTCACGTCAGGACGAGGTTCTCCTCTTGTTCCCAACGGGCTGTGGGGGCACATGGGGACCGTCGTCCTCGCCTCTCCCCCCATCCCGTCCTTGGTGGACGGGGCCTTCGACTTTGCTCACGCTAGGACGAGGTTGCTCCTCCTGTTCCTAGCCGGCTGTGGGGGCACATGAGGACCGTCGTCCTCGCCTCTCCCCCCATCCCGTCCTTGGTGGACGGGGCCTTCGACTTTGCTCACGCTAGGACGAGGTTCTCCTCCTGTTCCTAGCCGGCTGTGGGGGCACATGAGGACCGTCGTCCTCGCTTCTCCCCCCATCCCGTCCTTGGTGGACGGGGCCTTCGACTTTGCTCACGCTAGGACGAGGTTCTCCTCCTGTTCCTAGCCGGCTGTGGGGGCACATGAGGACCGTCGTCCTCGCTTCTCCCCCCATCCCGTCCTTTGTGGACGGGGCCTTCGACTTTGCTCACGCTAGGACGAGGTTCTCCTCCTGTTCCTAGCCGGCTGTGGGGGCACATGAGGACCGTCGTCCTCGCTTCTCCCCCCATCCCGTCCTTTGTGGACGGGGCCTTCGACTTTGCTCACGCTAGGACGAGGTTCTCCTCCTGTTCCTAGCCGGCTGTGGGGGCACATGAGGACCGTCGTCCTCGCCTTCTCCCCCCATCCCGTCCTTTGTGGACGGGGCCTTCGACTTTGCTCACGCTAGGACGAGGTTCTCCTCCTGTTCCTAACGCGGCCGAACTGCTTCTTTCCTGTCATCGCATAGATTTCGCATCCAGAAAAATAATATTTGCAGAGGGGAGGATTTTACCGAAGGGAAGTCGTGGACAGCGCGCTCTCGTTTGAGGGGTCGACGGGGTGTTGTTCCTCGGAGCTCCCTCGAGCAGCAAGTCCCGTCCAGACGACCTCCTCTATCTCCTGCCGGCCTTCATAATTTGGACCATGCGTCTCTTGACTTTGTCGCTGGGGATGACAATCACCGATGTAGCTAGCTCCTAGCTCCTCCCCGGGGTGGCGTTGACGACGCCGCGGGACGGCCAACCTTCTTGACCTTTCCCGTTACGGCAGTGCCTATAGCCGATCTTCTCCTTGATCGCACATGTTTGGAGAGGCCGTAGTCCTTCAGGTCTTAGCGGTTGGCTCTCGGCTTCGCCGAGAATTCGAGTTAGAGGAGCGGGTCGTAGTTGCGGAACCTTCCGGGAGGGGGGCTTCGTTCCGTCCTTGCCAGCGCCGAACTTTATTTTGGAGGTTGAGTTGAGGAGTTCGGCTTTCCACCGAGCTTCATTTTACCTCGATGCCGAGCTTTGGGGTGAGCCTGGCTTTTCTTCGAGCCGAACTTCATTCCTCGAGACCCGCCGTGGGAGAACTTTCTGCTGCTCTTGTTCGGACGAGCTCGAGGGGAGCTCGGCTTTTCTCGCCCGAACTTCGTTCCGCCTTCAGTGAACACTTTGTAGGCGGTTCCTTTGGGGGACATTCTGGAGCGTGAGTTCGGCCTTACTTGTGCCGAACCTCGTTCCACTTTCCCGCGGAAGCTTCCGCGGGAGGACTTCATACTTTTTTGTCGGAGCTTCCTCGCTGACGGGCTCATAGGTGGGTTCGGCCTTCCTCACGCCGAACTTCATTCCGCTTCAGCGGGGGAACTCCTGCTCTCCGTTTCTCTCTTAGGGGACGATTGGGCTCCTCCCTAAGGCTGATTCCTCCGTATTTCTTCGGCAATAAGCTCCGGGGTGGACGACCTCCTCATGCTGAACTCCTCAATTCGGTGCAAGCTCTTGTTGCTGGGAGACGGCGAATCGCTGATGCACCGAGATCTTTCCAGGGGCCATGTGAATGACGCCGTAAGGTGGCCGACCTTCTTGTAGTCTGGCTACGGCAGCGCCCTTAGCCGATCTTTTTCTGCTTCAGGCCGGTACCGGAGGAATTTACCCAGCCGACCCGTTCTGACGAGCTCCTCATCTTTCAATTTGAAGGCTTCCTCCGCACGGGCATATCTCTCGGCTCGAGCCAGCAGGTCGGCGAAGTCCCTGGGATACCTTTTTTCCAGAGAGAACAGCAAGCTATTTTTCTGAAGGCCGCCCTTAAGTGCGGCCATCGCGACAGACTGGTCCAGGTCCCGGACTTCCAATGCCGCGGCGTTGAATCGAGTGACGTAAGTCCGGATGGATTCCCCTTGCTTCTGCTTGACGCTCATCAGGGAATCTGAACCTCGGCTCGGTCGTCGGCTGCTGATGAAGTGGGCCGCGAACCGACTGCTCATCTGGCCGAAAGAGAAGATCGTGTTGGGCTTCAACGCCGAGTACCAGTTCCTCGCTGCTCCCTTTAAGGTAGACGGGAAGGCTCGGCACAGCACGGCATCTGAAGCGCCGTGAAGCAGCATCATGGCCCGGAAGGCCCCCAGGTGATCAACCGGATCAGAAGTTCCATCGTAGCTTTCCAGTTGAGGGAGCTCGAAGGTCGGTGGAACAGGTTCTTGCATGATTTTCTGCGAGAAAGGAGGGTCTGCACAAACGTCGTCACCACGCAAGGGGGGACGAAGTTCTTCAATTCGCCGGTTCATTTCCGAGAGCCTTTGGCCCAGCAGGTCCTCCCGGTCTCTGATCTCCAAGGCTTTCTGGTGAGATGGGCGCAAGGCTTCACCCTTGGTCGATCTATGATCCGAACAAGGGCTCTCCCTCCTCCGCCTCTCCAACCCGGGTATCGGAGGTCGGGCTGCCCAGGCCGGTCGCTCTCGGCCTGGATCATTCGACCTCGGGAAGCCCCGCGCCGGTCGGGCTGGCACTGGGACTTGTCGGTGCAGCACCGCCTGCACCGCCTCCGTGAGACCGCGAACGTGCTGGATGAGCTGGTTGAACTGCTCCGTATCCACTGCGGTTATTGACGGGGGCTGAGTCACCGGGGCCGGAGCAGGGACAGACGGACTCGGAGGGGATCGAGCCGCGGAAGCCGTCGAGCGCCGCGTCGAAGCCCTTCTGGGGGGCATTTCCTCTTTCCAGAGAAGGAATACTGAAGAGGGAGGAGAGAGATCCGGAGCAGGGGAGGGAAATCGTCGCCGAGCACTCCTTTAAGAACAAGGGAACCTCGAAGGTTCAATCCCTTGTTCCCACAGACGGCGCCAATCTGTTGGTGCAGAAATCCGTCGCCGCCGGAGGCCGCCGCAATCGAGGCCGCTGGGCGCCGCCGGGGACCTGCAAAACGAAGTCCCGCCCGGAACCGGTGGGGTGGTGGCTCCGGCAGGACCCTCCGACGGTCAAGTTAGTTTCCGACCAACAGTAATGGAGTGCCCGGAATGAGTTCCCGAGCTTAGAGATGTGGAGGGGAGCTTAGAGAGTCGAGAGTTCAGAGAGCTTAGCCTTAGTATGTCGGGAGGGGTCCTTTTATAGCGGAGCTTAGTTGATGGTGACGGCTGTGCCGTCTGGCGGAGAGTCGTCGGACAGCATGGAGCTTGGTACGGGGAGGAAGGCGTCGTCCGGTAGATCGTGGGAGCCGTACTGGCGAGCCGTGGGCCGCATGGAGTCCGGTACGGAGAGGAAGGCGTCGTCCGGTAGATCGTGGGAGCCATACCGGCGAGCCGTGGGCCGCATGGAGTCCGGTACGGAGAGGAAGGCGTCGTCCGGTAGGTCGTGGGAGCCATACCGGCGAGCAGTCGGCCGCATGGAGTCCGGTACGGAAAGGAAGGCGCCGTCCGGTCTTGCTGCAGGCGACGGTTCATCCAACGGAGTTCGGACTTGTAACAGAGTTCGGCCGAAGGGGAAGCTGGGGGAGTTCGTCTGACCGAAGGGTCGGCCACCTGTAGAGTTCGGCCGCTGAGAGGCCCGGAGAAGCTCGGCTGGACAATTGAAGGACTTCGGTTGCTGGTTGGTTCGGCCAGGGCTCGCTGAGGAGTTCGGTCGCCTAGGACTTCGTTGAAGTCATTGGAGTTGGTCCGAAGGAGTTCGGCTACGTGGGCTCGTAGGAGAGTTCAGCTGAAGGGCAAACCCGGGAGGAGCTCGGATGGCCGAACGGGCGTCTGGGAGGAGTCCGTCTCCTGAAGAAGTCCAGCGCTTGGAGTCCAAGGAGCTCGGCCGTCAGGAAGTTCGGCTGGCGGTGGGAGTTCGCCCTCTAAGCAGTTCGGCCGAGACCTTGGTGCAGGGGAGTTCGGCCTCTAAGCGGTTCGGCCGAGACCTTGGTGCAGGGGAGTTCGGCCTCTAAGCAGTTCGGCCGTCTTAGGGGCTCGGCCTGGCGCCTGGCGCTGAAGCTCTTCAGCAGCTACTGGTTACATTGGGCTGAGCGTCGGGCCGGGCTTCGGCAGGAGCGGGATTTATCCCCAACACCTAACATGCCTTTCAGGAGTCCTCCACACCAAATGGTATGAATAATCAAGTTCTTCAACAAGATGAGACTTGTTGGTGCAGAAATCCGTCGCCGCCGGAGGTCGCCGCAATCGAGGCCGCTGGAAGCCGTCGGGGACCTGCAAAACGAAGTCCCGTCTGGAACCGGTGGGGTGGTGGCTCCGGCAGGACCCTCCGACGGCCAAGTTAGTTTCCGACCAACAGTAATGGAGTGCTCGGAATGAGTTCCGGAGCTTAGAGATGTGGAGGAGAGCTTAGAGAGCCGAGAGTTCAGAGAGCTTAGCCTTAGTATGTCGGGAGGGGTCCTTTTATAGCGGAGCTTAGTTGATGGTGACGGCTGTGCCGTCTGGCAGAGAGTCGTCAAGCAGCATGGAGTTTGGTACGGAGAAGAAGGCGTCGTCCGGTAGACCGTGGGAGCCATACCGGCGAGCAGTCGGCCACATGGAGTCCGGTACGGAAAGGAAGGCGTCGTCCGGTAGGTCGTGGGAGCCATACCGGCGAGCAGTCGGCCACATGGAGTCCGGTACGGAAAGGAAGGCGTCGTCCGGTAGGTCGTGGGAGCCATACCGGCGGGCAGTCGGCCACATGGAGTCCGGTACGGAAAGGAAGGCGCCGTCCGGTCTTGCTGCAGGCGACGGTTCATCCAACGGAGTTCGGACTTGCAACGGAGTTCGGCCGAAGGGGAAGCTGGGGGAGTTCGTCTGGCTGAAGGGTCGGCCATCTGTAGAGTTCGGCCGCTGAGAGGCCCGAAGAAGCTCGGCTGGCCAATTGAAGGGCTTCGGCTGCATGGACTCGCCTGGGGTCGGTCCGAAGGAGTTCGGCCGTGGGAAGTCCGAAGGAGTTCGGCCGTGGGATCCGAAGGAGTTCGGCCGTGGGATCCGAAGGAGTCCGGCTGCACGGGCTCGCCTGGGGTCGGTCCGAAGGAGTTCGGCCGCATGGACTCGCCTGGGTTCGGTCCGAAGGAGTTCCGCATGGACTCGCCTGGGTTCGGTCCGAAGGAGTTCGGCTGCATGGACTCGCCTGGGGTCGGTCCGAAGGAGTTCGGCTGCATGGACTCGCCTGGGGGGAGCTCAGATGGCCGAACGGGCGTCTGGGAGGAGTCCGTCTCCTGAAGAAGTCCAGCCGCTTGAAGTCCAAGGAGCTCGGCCGCTAGGAAGTTCGGCTGGCGGTGGGAGTTCGCCCTCTAAGCAGTTCGGCCGAGACCTTGGTGCAGGGGAGTTCGGCCTCT
Source organism: Cocos nucifera (assembly GCA_006176705.1). NCBI lineage: Eukaryota > Viridiplantae > Streptophyta > Magnoliopsida > Arecales > Arecaceae > Cocos > Cocos nucifera. The sequence goes on along the minus strand of QRFJ01000513.1, from coordinate 208,856 downwards.
AAGCAGTTCGGCCGAGACCTTGGTGCAGGGGGGTTCGGCCTCTAAGCAGTTCGGCCGTCTTAGGGGCTCGGCCTGGCGCCTGGCGCTGAAGCTCTTCAGCAGCTACTGATTACATTGGGCTGAGCGTCGGGCCGGGCTTCAGCAGGAGCGGGATTTATCCCCAACAAGACTTATTAGGGGATGCATCTGAAAGTCCAGCAAAGAAGCACGCCAAATGAAAAACTAGATGACAACAGCCTAATTAACTGCAAGTAGCTCAGGCGAAGAGTAGCAATTGCTACTGCCTCTGAATGTCAACAGCTGTAGGTATTCTAGTGTAAAAAATTATGAGAAGGAAAAGCTGCAGGTGCACTTGTACTAAGGGCGCACATCAAATTTTTCAGGCGAGGGATCCACCAAAGCACAAATAAAACTGGATTAATGTAGATATTATTAACCGGTTCTGTATCCTGTGTGGAGAAAGGAAGCTTCGAGCACACAGCAACAAAGCAAAGTGTACAGGTTACTTTAAGGTTTTCTGCTGGGTAAGTTCATTGCTCATCAGCTGTGCATCATCTGTTTATTTTTGATATGTACTGTTTGTATATATATGGGAAATGTGGTGTTTTATAAGTGAGGTCAGAGAGTGGGAGGTGTTTTAAATTGTACAGAAGGAACATATCCTGCTTTCCTTTGTCTAGCTCAGTGGAGCAACCCTTGTTGTAAGATAAAACAAAAGATTTAAAGGATATGCATGCCATGCAGATATTTGATTATTTCTTGTTGCTGGAAGTTTCTCCATTTGGTGGTGTGTTGGACATTTTTGTAGTGTTTTGCAACCTGCAACTTAATTTTTTGGGCCTGTAAAAGAAACTTGTGGATAAAGGTTTATATTGCTATCAAGACAATCATCATTTATCCGGTCATTTGAATTGTGGCAGCCGATAATTAAGTAGCTCAGTTGGGCTCTTGATCTGTGTCCATGCCTGCCGCATGCTTCAGGCAAGCACGGCTGCTACGCTAGTTGTTAGGAAGTTCTAGTTCTATATTCGACTTTTTAATCATTAGAAGTAAGATTCAGCTAATTTTTTTTCTTTATCTTTAGTTTTGTGAAGTTTATATTATGAAGGGATGAATCAATCTTCCTAATAGTCCAAGACAGCTAGAGAGAGAGAGATGATCATAATGATTAGCCATCTCTTAACAGGCCAGTTTCTGCTGCCAACCCCAGTTTTATGACAAGCATCTTCTGTTTTGGTTCCTCATTCTTTTGTCCTCTCTCATTTTTTTTTTTTTTTTGGGGGGGGGGGGTGAGGCATCTTTGTCCCTCCCTTCGGTTTCAGGGTTCAACTTGGTTCGTCTAGAAAGGACTGAATACAACTTTTGAGAAGAGGTAACATCTCAAATTGTTGACAATAACCTACATCTTCCACCAAAAGTTACAAAAAAAAGGTTTAGAGTTTCACAGAATAATCTCATCTCTCTTGTACGTAGCTGTTTCGATGAATAAATTGTGGGAAGTTATTTGCTTCCTCTACTTTCCATCAAAAAAGATCTTCACAGAATAATAAATTTCTGCTGGAGTAACTTCCATATTGCAGGTAGGCAATTCTAGATGGAAAGACCGAACATGGCTGCTGATGAAGGAGAAGACTTGCATGAGAACTCGACATGTTATTGTAGGCGCATGGAAGCAACGCAAACAGCAACTGACATCCTGAGAAAGTGGCTCTCCATGAATACAGAAGCCATTAATGCATGAACAAGAAAAGGGAAAAAAAAATTTAAAAACCTTCTTGTCAAACATCACATGGCAAGGCTTCAAAGCAAACAAGCAAGCAGTTAATATATGAATAATGAGTCTAACATCAGAGATCTATGTACAAATCCTATATATTAAGGGTGCATCATTTGAGCATGGCCTGTGAAGGCATAAAGGATTTTGTATTCACTGAGTGGATAAAGTTCCACGGTTTCACTGTCAAAAGGTAATATAAAATGGAAATAGAACCTACGGTTTTAGCCGACAACAGCAGGCAAAAAGTTGCATCAAAAGTCTGTGGTCCGGTCCTGCAGCTGAGCCGATTTGGACCGCCCGATTCTGGATAGTGGAGTCTGAAAGAAAGGTACCACACCACTATGGACCCAAAGGAGGCTAGCAGTATCCTATGCTCGTGCATTGTGCCATTGGAGGTTACCTAAGTTCTCCATGTGTCAGATGTCCATGGGCAAAATCTGGCAAGAAGAGCACTTTAATTACCAGAGCTAGCGGTTCGCTAATAATGGTATCATAGCTCATGTTATCAAAAGTGTACGGTTAATACGGCTGCTTAAGATGCTTGAGACAATGAGTTTGTATCTCCTTTAAATTGGTTATCTATTTAATTAACCAATCCAGCTGCCAGTTTGTTTCATTTCAATTTCCAGGTCTATGGTCTACATAACGTGTGAAGCTAAGTTTGACATCCATTGTTGATTGATCCACTATAGTTTTAGGTTGAAGTCGAGGATCAATCAACACCTATATTTGAATGTACTGCTGATTCCAATATGACATAGTTCGGTTGGCGGGATCCACTAATATAGCAAATTTGATTTCGAACTATTAAGATTATCTCCCCCTCTTAGATAGCCAACAAGTCAAGCTCAATGTTTCAAAATTAGGTTATGATTGTCCATTGTCTTCGTAAACTATGATGCATGTCATGCATAAGGAAAATGAATATCCATCATGTCATCCATATACATATATACATACATACATACATATATATATATATATATATATATATATATATATATATATATATAAAAGGAGGGACGTGGAAAACTTTTTGATGTTCAAGTAACATGTGATATTTGTGGGTAAATATATATGCGAATTAATTCGATGGAAGGGCCAAGTTTTGGTCCAGGTTTCAGATGGGTCAGATTAACGTCAAGCTCATACCAACCCAACAGCGCGATCCGGCGCCGCGTGCTCTTTTCGTTCTGAGACCATTCCTTCGTGGGATTATAACGGTTAACCCGCCAACTTATTCGATACCTTTCCTTGCCTTCCTCAAGCCATGTGAGACTCTGACATTATGGCAGATAAATCACGGCTCCTCTCTCTCTCTCTCTCTCTCTCATATGACAATTATTGCATTCTACTTAACCCTCCATAACCTTCACTGGTTACAACCAACAAACTTTGGCGTAACGTTATCATCATAGAAGACTTGCAAAAAGTGGTGGAGCGGATGACCATGATGTGCGACATAAGCAGAGCTCAGGCCTTGGCTGGTATTGCATTAGACTGTTGGCACAAAAATTCTTACCACCTTGGCAAGTGGTAGGAGGCGCTGGGATAGCAAAAGAGCTGTAAATCGGATATTTGCACTGAGAGGTTCAAATTTGGATTTCTAAAATATTATCCCGCTAGGAAGCATCTTACTTTCTATTTTAGTCAAATATATATATATATAATTTTTAAATTAAATTAATTTTTTTAAATAATTTTTAAACTACAAAAAGCTAAAGTTTAATTCTCAAACTATTTGAATCGATTTAATGTTGCCCTTAGTACGATTTCAATGATTTTCTCTCACCAAAAGTTGATGTAACAACCTCCGATACTTATGTAGAATATCTTTTGCTCATATAGTTGAATCAGCGCTGACGTGATTTAAAATATTTTGAGTCATGTTATCTTCTTCTTTTTCAAATACCAAAATTCCTAATCTCTCATTTTTCCAATCTTTCATCTTTCCAAATCTTCATCTTCTTCCTCAAATTTCTCATCTTTCATCTCTCTTTTTCTCATCCCCAAAATTCCAACGGACAAATAAGAGAAAGAAGAAAATCCTTTCCCTCCATGGCCTCATTCTTCTTCTTCCTCAGAACACTTTTTTATTTATTTTTCATCATTATATCTCATTGAACCATTTTTTTTAAATCTCTGATCTTCCATCTTTTTTTTTTCTCATCCTCAAAACCCCAATGAAAAAAGAAGAAAAAAAGAAAAACCCCATTCCCTCCATGATACCATCCTCCTTTGCTTGGTTCTTCTCCTCCACTCATCTTCTATCACTTCCTTCCAACGCTTTCCGCCGAGCCGGTGTCGATTTTATCATCTTCTCCTCCTATTCCAAATCCTTTTTCCTCCATGACCCCATCCTTCTTAAAGAAGAGAGACCGAAGGAAAAAAAAGAAAGAAAAATATGATGAAAAAATAGAAAATAAGTGCCACATGTTCAAATAAATAGAGCCACATAAGTACCAGTAACTGTCACATCAGATTTTTGGTATGAGAAGACGTCAAAAATAGACGAAGGACAACATTAAAATAGTTCAGAAAGTTTAGGGACTAAAGCTTAGATTTTTGTAGTTTATAGACTATTTAAAAAAATCTGATATAGTTTAAGGATTAGAGACATAATTTATCCAAAAAAAAGATCCTGCTAAGTCTGATTTATTATTGATCTTGATGTGGGTAGGAAATCACATCTCTACCCAAGCCGAGGATGCGAACAAGCCTTGGTCACCCCTAGCTTGGGGTTGGGTGCTGATCCTTACTTAGGTCGATCTTTGCTACTGTCGATCATTATTTCTACTGACCCGAGATGCTTCGATCGTCTTTATATTTAGAAAGATTGATCTGGGTCTCTCACGTGGTTTTTCAAATCACACGACTTTTAGGAACAACTAGTAATGGATAGATAAGGCAATGACAACTGCCAAATTTTGGAAGATCATGCTGGAAATCTCAGGATAATATGCGGATGGCCTCCCACGCCTCTTTCCTCTCACGGTTTTCACCTCTGTCTATAAACAATGACAGATAGAGAACCCTCAAGTATATAATTTCTCTCTCTCACGTTCACTCCTTATTTGTTTACTCCTTATTTGTTTTAGACTTTTGATTTGAACATTGAAGGACCTGCACTGGAGCAAACTCTGAATAAGAATTTATTTTGTAGGGCCAATCATCATCATTTTGTGGTCGCCATCCAACTTCAGCCAACCCAATCCGAGTCAAAAATCCACAGCAACAAATCTCTTATTTAACAACTTGAAGCCTTTGAGCTGCAGTGGTTCAATAAAGAAGCAATATTGGACTTGAGTTATAAGACAATGGACTAAAATTCTTATAAAAAATTATCACAAGCTTATTAAACTTGAGAAGTGTCTCATTTTCTTTGGTTACACTCAAAACAAGAACAAAAATAGCTAATTAAACTTGATTTAGTTAAGTGCGCGTGCGCGCGTGTGTGGGACACACACACACATATATATATATATATATATATGTATGTATGTATGTATGTATGTATGAATGTATGTATGTATAATAAGAAAGATTAACACCTTGTTTGTTGATGGATTTCCACAACAAATAAGAAAAAATTATAAATTAAATATGAATACAGCAAGAAAAAGATAAATTATATGTAAATAATTATACAAAAATAGATACCAGTTACCCTCCCTTTTTATTTATTAATTTTATTTTTTTCTTTAATTAACTTGAATTGAAGTTCATTCTTGAAATAATTCTGCATTCCTTAAAATATCACAAACAGTTCTCATAGAGCACCTTTTTCAAGAAAATATAGAATAATAAAATATTTAAATAAGTTTGATTCTTTATTGGATCTTGAAAATATACCTTTTAAAGATCTCTTCTTTCTTTTCGGGATCGAACATCAATTGCAACGATTTGGTATATATACACACACATATGTATGTATGTATGTGTGTGACTATATATACACACACATAACTAAATATGGACGCGCGCCCATACGCATACATACATACATACATACATATATATATATATATATATATATATATATATATATATATATATATATATATATATATATATATATATATTATATATATATATATATATAATATATATATATATATATATATATATATATATATATATATATATAGCCAGACTAGAATACATTCAATCGAATTTGGATCGAGATCCGATTAGGTCAAAACTCTATAATGAAGGTTCTACATCAATGATCGAAGCCGTTGGATGTGATCTATTATCTCAAAATTGCTTGCATACTAAAATCATATGATTTGAACACCCCTAGCCTATGCATCAAGTAGTCAAAAATTAGACGGTCTAAATAAAATTAAATTATATGTATTTTTGGATCACTTGATGCATAGGCTAGGATCTTCAAATCATATGATTTTTGGTGTGCAAGCAGTTTTGATATGGTAGATCACATCCAACGGCTTGGATCATTAATATAGAACCCCCATTATAGAGTTTTGATCTGATCGAATCTGAATCCAAATCCGATCGAATGTATTCTAGTCTAGCTCTCTCTATATATATTATAATTAACTTTCTTAAAAACAAATTTATCATAATTTTAGTCACAAACTATTTCATTTGGAATCACTAGTGGATTTATATATCTAAGTTTAGACTCCACTACTATTGATTAAAATTTGGCACCCACGAGTCTCCCTGATCTAAATACAAACCCCTCAGCCACTTCTAATGATCAAAACCACTCTTAGAAAACCATAGCACATAAATAGCTTTGTTCTGTTTTTCTGCTTTCCTACAAGATTTGGGCTGGCTCACTCCAAAATTATTTTTGGATGTTTTGCTTAGACCAATCTGTAACCTCTGATCTTGCTGGACGTGTTTGTCCAATCCATAAGTTTTAGAGAATTTTCAGCCCAACAAAATTCAAACATATCCTAAGTTGACTCCATCTATTGGAAGAATAACGAAGTCAGGCATCTGGACCTTCAAAGAACAACAATAGGACCCTAGCAGGCTCTAGCTTGATCCTAGGCCTGCGAGGGGAGACAAAGGAAATCTTTAGCAACAATATTAATTTGCCGCTGTCAAAGAATTTCAAAAAGAAAAGGATCAGCACACTTGAAAGCAAACGGGGCAGCCCCTCTCGCCACCTTTCCCATTTGATCTAGTCCCATAAAAGAAAGAAAGGAGCTCAAAAGAGAGGTTCCCACCTCCACCACCACCCGTCCTCACCAAATCCATCACGATTACAACCATCATGAGCATCCGGGCACAGGAGAAATCTTCACTTCCAAATCATCACCTTTCGCCTGCTGCTCCCCCTACGTCTTTCCTCCACACCCTTCCTTCTCTTCTTTTCACCACCTCCTCTTGCGTGCTCCTCCAGAACTCCCATCCTCCCCTTCCAAGTTTCCTCTTATTCCCCTCGCTCCCTCTCCCTCTATATCTCGATCTTCTTCTAAAGAAGGAACTCTGATTCTCCCTAGTTATATAATCAGCAAATAAGAGAAAGTCTCTCCTTTTCAGTGCTCATTGGCTTCTTTCTCTTTAGAAAGAAAAAACTCCACAAGAGTCTACAAACAAAGGAGTAGGTGAGAGGAACCAACAAGGAGAAGAGAAGGATTTGGAGAGATGGGTGTGAGGGCCATCCAATGTCTCATCTTCCTTCTGGGTCTTCTCTTCTGCTCTGGTGAGTACTACCCTTCGTTTCATATAGTTTTAGCGATCTTGGTAAGTGATGTGTTCACCTCTGGTAAGAGTTCTTATGCTACCCCACTTGGCAACCATCCAGTATGGGGTTTGGAGCTTCCAACCAGCAAGAGGAAGTTGAAAAACTCCAAAGGTTAGATTTTTCCTGTGGGCCACAGCCAATACATGGATTGGAACGTGGGTGGTTCCAATGGAGGGTCTTATTTTAGAGCGAGGGACGGAGGAGGGTGGAAGTGGAACCTGAGTCCTGCTAAATTATCTTTGTTGGATGAAATCATTAGAGTATACCAAACATACCACAACAGCCCGGATATGACCACCCGGTGAGAAAAGGAAAAATTTGACCATACCTGCCCACCATATTAGACTTGTTTTTGTCCGTATTATGAGGAAAAACTTGGGCTTAGCGACGATTCTGGGACATGGCTTTCGTCCTAGTTGTTCTAGATTCAGGTTCAGTTTATGTAAAATAGTCGTTATTTCCCCCCCAGTAAGCATGGTGACATGAAGATGAACAAAGTTTTTTTCAAAATTAAAATGAAAAATACTTTTTATAAAAAAAATTGTTATCTAAGTACTCTTTCTTTGTTTTTTCCTCCCCTTGTTCTGTCCACCTCCTGTAGCCTATGCAGTCCACCATGCACAACCCTAGAATGATTAAAGAGTCCCACTTGAACTGTCACACTCTGTTCTGCCTTTTCAGCAATAATCAAATGCTCAGAGGTGATATACTTTATGTTGTTCTAGTTATGTGCGGATTACATTAAGTATGCTATTCCTGATGATACCAGTTTTTTTCCAAGATCTTGGAGAACATATTGATTGATTTTATCGTTTCATTTAGTCAAAGTCATAAATTTGTTATCAGGTCCAGATCTTAGAATCACCAGTTCATTTTGACATGAACAACACAACTAATCCCTATCAGTCCCACCTTATTCCGAATCATGGATTTATTGCAAATATTTATATGATAATTATTACAGGATAATGCTTAAATTTTCTAGTTTATGTTACCAACTCAACAGGAACACTTGCTAAAGAATCAGATGACGGCCTATCCTCATCTCCAACATCGCTCCTTCAGACAATTATAACAAAAAATACACATATGTTGCAGAAACCTTTAGTTCCGAAGATTGAAAAGGAATCCATAAGAATGTTGCTTGCCAACACCAAGTTGGAATCCTCAGATACAATGCCTCAAATGGATGTTGTAACTCCAATAACAACAGTTCCAGTGATCAACCCATCAAATCCAACCATGACAACTCCTACATATAATCCTGTCCCAACAACTTCTGGTTCGACTGCTCCGCCAATGACACCCGATACAAATCCATACTCAACTCCAACAACATCGTTTGCTCCACCAATGACACCTGATACAAATCCATACTCAACTCCGACAACATCGTCTCCATCATCATCGGGCCAAAGCTGGTGTGTTGCAAGCCAAACTGCTTCACAGACTGCGTTGCAAGTTGCTTTGGATTATGCTTGTGGTTACGGAGGGGCAGATTGTTCGCAAATTCAACCAGGTGGAAGCTGTTACAATCCTGATACCGTTCGTGACCATGCATCCTACGCTTTCAATGATTACTACCAGAAGAACCCAATCCCCACTAGCTGTGATTTCGGAGGGACTGCTATCGTCACCAACACTGATCCCAGTAAGTCTAATTCACATTCCATTTTTCTTGTGCTGGTCTTGGAATTTTCCCTTCATTGTTCTATTAGCTACGTATAATTTAGGCGTATTTTATACGTACATAAATACATTTATGCTATATATGAGATAGATTAGAATCCGGTCTTGCACATCAAAAATCATGCAATTACATTCAATAATAGAGCTTGGATCATTGGAGGTGAAGACCGACCGGACCTGACATGAAACCCAATTGACCGGATTCTGATCCATCCCCCCCTCCCCTTCCTTGCAACCATGAAACTTTAGGGCTCGATTAATAGGCATTATAGATCTAAATTTTAACAGTAAGGGAAATAGGAGAACCATAGGAAAGGTATAAAAATATTTCATTTTCTTATTTTAAAATAAGGTTTAATTTAACCTACATATAAACTTCAAAGCAAATTTTCTGCAATCCTCAATTTCATTTCAGAGCCATAAACACATGGCTGTACGGTAATAAGGTGACAAACTAAAAGTTAAAATTAGTATCTTGATTAAACTCCTTTTGCCTTTTTGCAGCACATATGAAAACACTTTCTTGCCTAGCATGCTTGCATGTCAAGAAAACCATATTCTTGCTTTAATGATGGTTTAGTACAAACTTAATCATACAATATTTTAGTAAAATCGAGCCATAACAATAAAATCATATTATTAAATATATAACAATGCATATAATATGATTAGCATGTTACTTTGGATATATTCTAACACTGGATCTAATCACTGGGCATATTTTTGATGTTCTTATTGCAGGTACTTCAACATGTCACTATCCATCAACAAGGTAACCTTCCCACATCTAAAATTATGATTTCTGTAAGCACAGTCCAGTAAAATTGATACATTAACAATGTCAGAATCACTAATAAATTTGAGATATCTGCATCGACAGCACCGGCTCATCTGTCCTCAACACGACCAACCCAACTGGATCGGATGTGTATGGATCTGTTCCTCCCTCTCCCAGTGGCACTACTTCCATGTCAACGAGCATGGCACTCCTAATCAGCCTGACATGCCTTCTAATATTCCCAATCACTTTAAATGTATATAAATAGGCATCGCAGCCGCTTCTCCTGTGAGTTCCTATGAAAGGAGGTAGGAGCACAGACCAAAGAAGAGAACAAGGGGATCCCTGTAGGCCTCTCATTTTCACTGTTGAGCCATTGGTGCTGATCAGGATATGATTCTAAACAGAGCCATCAGCCGAAGAGAACTATCTCCCGCAGGTTCTGTAGCAGAAAAGTTAAAGGATCTCTACCTTAGTTATACTCTAGGAAGAATAAAACTTTTCCTTTTTTCCCATAGATCTCCAGTTTATGTACTTTATTGTTTCATTTATATATTAATAAGTTCTGGCAGTAAAAGGATTCCATTTGGCATAATCCTGCCGGCTCTTCCTACAGACAATGGATCCATGTTTTGCCAAGCATAAGAAATGGCAAGGAAAACAGGTGAGTGGAAAAAATAAGCTTCTTTACCATGATGGGCTGAGAAACAAGATCGAATGTCTGAGGAGAGGAGGACATGGAATAGGTGTTTGGGCAGGGGCGGGTTTCAGGATGTGGGGTGGTGTTCTCTATTTCCTGTATACATCTATTCATTTGAATGCAGAAAATCATCATGTATAGTGTCACTGGAACAAAAATCAAACGAAAAAATGAAGCAAAAAAAAAAGCTCATGCAGTCATCATAGCCATTCATATGTGTTAGTTGAAGTTCTATGCAGCAACTAGAAGCATAAATTGCAACAAGAATAAATGAAGATCATATAATAAATTCAAGACATTCCTATCTTGAAATTGTCATGAAAATGCTTCTAACGGTGTCTTTGCTCCAACATACATCATCGTACATACACATTCTACCACTATTTTGGTGACTCCTAAAGGTTTTATGAACTAACAAGTAATGTTGCACTCATCCCAACATATAGCATCAAAAATCTTACTTTGGGAGCCTCAGTTCAGAAAGCTGGAATAGGTCAGGTCTTCTTCAACAGGCTTTTCATTTTCTATATCCACTTGAAGGCTTCTTGATGCAGATAAGATCATAACAAAAACAAGCATGGAACAATAAAAGTGCAGATGACAGCCAAGGTTGCAACAATTGATCCTTGATCAAATGCCCTTCTCAAGCTTCCAATCCTCGAGAAATGTTGGAAAGCCAATAACCCGGCAATTGCCAAGGACATAATTGTACCAGCTTGAGTTCCTCTGTTCATGGAAAAAAGCAGAATATGGTAAACAGAATATAAGACTATTTTCTCAAAAGATCTAATTTTTAGAAGATCTCTTTATAGAAGGTTAGAATATTCCATATGTCTGACTAAAGAATTACATCAGACGCTGTTCAAGTATCAAAACTTTATGGGGCGCTGATCTGAAATGACTTGATCAAGAACATGATTGTGCAAATACCTCTACAAAAGAAATTGGAACATATATATCTCTTGTTGCAGGGTAGATGTTCATGCACAGGCACCAACTTACCTAAGGTTCATAGTTTGATATGGAGCGACCATCACAAGCAGCATTGTTAAGAAGGGTAAAACCAGTTCCCCTACAGAAAAAAAAGAGAGAGGAGTTTTAGTAGTTTTAATCTCCATATTCTTTGTTGAAAAATAGCTGACAATGATCAAGTAATCTGGAAATTCAGAGGTAAAATAAAAAAAACCAAATATGAACACAGCTAATTTACATGAGAAGAATGTTTATGTAATTTGACTCGCATCCCGATTCAAATTTAAGCACTCTTTTCAGAGACAAGTAACTAGAAAGAGGAAATAGGAAGCTTACTGGGAATGAAGTAGAATAAACGGAGCAGCAGTGCCAAAAAAACAGTCCAAGTACCATATTCACCCCTACCAATCAGTGTTGATGTTAAGACATTAAACAAGGTTAGGTAAATCAGAATATTCAATGCCCAGAAAAATGATAATATGAGACATGATGGATTCCTTTTGATACATATCAAATATCTAGAAAAAAAAAAAAAAAAAGGAAAAATGATAGGTTTCTATTGGCCCAATCACAGATTATTGACCATAGCAATAAATGAAGGGAAATCCTGATTTCCCGGTCCAGGTTCGTTCAGATCTGATCAGATCAAGAGATATATTTCAAAACTTTTTCTCTTGATTCCAATCAGATCTTGATATGTTTCAGATCTGATTCTTATTATTTTAATAAAATAAAATAAAAAAGATAAATTAAATCAAATTTAATTTACCTGATTTGGGTAATCCTATTACCCTGTTGATGATCCTGTTTGCAGCGGAAGGTTCTGGATCTTAGCCACGCAAGCGCCTGGCCTCTACCGGTATCCACTCGGGTTGGATCTGGAGATCCTCTTCTTCTCTATCACACCTCCAAAAATCAGATCTGGATCTGATCTGGAGGATCTTCAAAACTCTTTTGAAGATCTGCAGTCGTCCTTTTGCAGCAGCGCAGCCTTCTTGCTTTTGATCGCCTTTCCTTTGATCTGAATCGCACCAACCTAAAGTCCAAAACTCCTTTTGGACGTGGAGAGCAAGGGGAGAAGAGACTATGGCATGGAGAAGGAGGGGAGAGGCAGCCTTGGGGCGTGGGTTTCTCAATTGAATTGCTTCTTTTTTTTAATCTAGGAGTTGGGCGCAGGGTCTTATTTATAGACCTAAGCTTGTGATCCAACTCCTCTTCCTCTCAACCAATCACAACCCTTTGTGAAATCAGATCTAAATCTGATTGGTTGGGAATAGAGACCCCTGGATTCCTCCTTAGAGGGCGCCTAAGACCAGTCAAAGTTGGATTCTTAGTAGAACTCTAATTGGAATCCAAAAAGGAGGATGGAGTCCTTGTCCAACAAGGACTCCTAGGCGCCTCCTACTTGGGCTCACGCCTAGGGTGGCGTGCGCCCTTCTCCTTGCCAGGTTCTGGCAGGGGGACAGGCCCCCACCAGCTCTCCAATAGGTGCATGACATGTGGTCAAAAGTCAAAGGTGTCAATGGTCAACGTTTGACCAGTCAAAGGTAGACTTTTGACCAAAGTCAAAGAACAAGAAATGGCAGGTGACCAAAAATGGCAGGTAATGTCTTACAAATAAGACAACCTTTTCTGACTTGGACAACCTCCAGTCAGACCATATGAAGGCCTCTGATTGAGCACAAACTCCTTTGGCTCAGTCAGGACAACTTATTTATGATAGTAAAAGAAGAACGTTAGGTTCAATCGAGTGCTAGCACGATTTCCTTGAACCTAATTGAATCTCATTCAGATCAATTGAACTAGATCAGTTCAATTGATGATCACCAGATTCAAACCCTTTGTTTGTGTGACCCAGTTAGGTTCAGTTCTGTATGGTAATGGGATATGTCATGATCTCTATCATAGACATCATCGAAACTCCTTTCGATGGATCAGAACTCTTCTGATTCGAACAGCTAGAATGATCGATCATCTAAATCATTCTAATTGCTCCCAAAATCCACCAGTGACACCTAGCAGTATATGGTGGCAACCCATCAGAGCTGAATGCGAACCTCTTGGTGCAGCTACCTGTGTGATTCAGTTCTTCTATCTTGAGCCCCGATCAGATTAGGGTTAAGGTGAACTCGTCAAACCCTAGTCTCTGTCATATGATGTAATCATTCGATTCGAGTCCAATGTGAAAATCTAAATAGAAACTCTTTCTATTATTTCACTCTACCATGGCCATGGATTTCTGGACTTGATTCTCATGATCATCATAGGGCTACTCCTCTACCACCGAGGTAGATAGATTCCATCTTGATGCAATCCAGTTCCTACAATGAACATGTCATAGCCAACATACACCTCAGGGTTCCATATGGCTAGGAGACCGAGTAATGGTGTAGTCAAACTATAACACCCTCAAGGTGAACTGCCGATGCATCTCAGGTCAAAGAACCAGACACACTACTGCAGCATCGAGTCAGTCATTGACGAGAAGGTAGACTCCCTAATGACTACTCGAGGTGGTCACGCTCAGTGCCCTCGTTCTCTAACGAGTACCTGTACTCTCGCTCCGGTGTCTCCACACCGTAGACTCAAGACTCATCTACTAAAGAGAAGCGATTGTACACCAACCTTCCGGATCAATCACCATCCTCGTGATGATCCTATGGTCGGGAGCAATTTATGAGTTAATAATGATTATTCATGTCTTAAATTTTCAACTCTTGAAAATATGAATTATCATTACCATTAACTCAAAGGATGTATCACAGACACTAAATACACATATGTGATAGAAAATAACCCATTTATTGATTTTAGTCAAAATTACAATTTTGCCCCTAGAAGTGTATTACAAGTGTCAGCCAATTCTGGCTTCTAGGGCACATATATCTAACAATCTCCCACTTGTCCTAAAGCCAATTGGCTACAAGTCTAAGTCCCATCTTCTCAAGGTGGGCTTCGATCTTCTGCTGGCCCAACGGCTTTGTAAGTGGGTCTGCCACATTATCTGCGGAGTTCGACTCTCTTGACCTCGACGTAACCCTTCTCGAGGTAATCGCGGATGAGGTGGTATCGCCGCTCAATATGCTTGGATTTCTGGTGAGACCTCGGCTCCTTAGCAAGGGCTATGGCGCCATTGTTGTCGCAGTATAGAGGAATGGCATCTGATGGCATTACTCCGATTTCTGCAGCAAACTTCTTGTACCAGAATGCTTCCTTTCGCAGCTTCTGATGCAGCGATATATTCTGCTTCCATGGTGGAATCTGCTATCACCGTTTGCTTGGAACTCTTCCAGCTGATAGCTCCACCATTGCACACAAACAGACTTCCAGATGTCGACTTTCGATCATCTATATCGGACATGAAGTCCGAGTCTGTGTATCCCTGGACCAGGAGTTCTCCATTACCAAAGACCAACATCATATCCTTAGTTCTTCTCAAGTACTTAAGGATACATTTCACAGAAGTCCAGTGTTCTTCACCTGGATTTGACTGATATCTGCTTGTGACACTCACAGCATGGGCTATATCAGGTCGTGTACATAGCATGGCATACATGAGGCTCCCTATTGCAGAAGCATAAGGGATCTTGCTCATGCGTTCTATTTCCTCAGGTGTGCTGGGGCACATCTTCTTGGAAAGATGAATACCATGTCTGAAGGGTATTAATCCCCTCTTAGAGTTTTCCATACTAAACCTCTTTAGTACTTTCTCTATGTACATCTTCTGTGAAAGTCCTAGCATCCTATTCGGTCTATCCCTATAGACCTTAATTCCTAGAATAAAGGATGCTTCACCTAGGTCTTTCATGGAGAATTCCTTGGACAACCACACCTTGACTGATGTCAACATGGGAATAT
Organism: Cocos nucifera; assembly: GCA_006176705.1. Lineage (NCBI taxonomy): Eukaryota > Viridiplantae > Streptophyta > Magnoliopsida > Arecales > Arecaceae > Cocos > Cocos nucifera. The sequence goes on along the minus strand of QRFJ01000513.1, from coordinate 193,357 downwards.
CATTCCCAATAAGGAGGATGTCATCCACGTACAATACGAGGAAGACAACAGCGCTCCCACTGACCCTTTTGAAAACACATGGTTCCTCTTCATTTTTGATGAAACCAAACTTTTTGATCACATCATTGAAACGAGTGTTCCAGCTCCGAGATGCTTGCTTAAGTCCATATATGGACCTTTGCAGCTTGCAAACCTTGTGATCAGTATCACTGGATGTGAAACCTAGCGGCTGTTCCATATAGATATCTTCCTCAAGATATCCATTCAAGAATGCCGTTTTCACGTCCATTTGCCATATTTCGTAATCGAAATAGACTGCAACAGCAAGCAATGTGCGGATGGATTTTAGCAAACAATACCTAAGTATCTTTCAGGGGGACGGAAAACCTACGAGGTGGAGGAGGTAGTGTTCTTATTGGCTCAACCTGATTTGGTTCCACTTGGTCCTTAGCTCGTTCTGCTTGTGAGACTTTCTCATCAAGCTTGATCTGTTTTCCAATGCCGCTATCTTGAATAAACTGTTTTTCAAGAAAGATGGCATGTCGACTCACAATCACATTGTGGTCTTCTGGAATGTAGAAATAGTATCCTAATGACTCTTTAGGATATCCTATGAATCGAGCTCTAAAGGACCTAAACTCTAACTTGTCCGCTTGTTGTCTTTTGACATGAGCCGGACAACCCCAAATTCTGAGATGACTCAGACTTGGTTTCTTACCGTGCCATATCTCATACGGTGTGGTAGGAACGGTTTTAGAGGAAACCCTATTCAGTAAATAGATTGAAGTTAACAATGAGTATCCCCAAAGGAAATCAGGGAGGTCTGTGAAGCTCATCATGGATCGAACCATATCTAATAGAGTCCGATTTCTCCGTTCTGAAACCCCGTTGAGTTGAGGTGTTCCTGGTGGAGTCCATTGAGAGACTATGCCATTATCCTTGAGATAGTCTAGGAATTCCCTGCTAAGGTATTCACCTCCTCGATCTGATCGAAGAACCTTAATGGGTTTTCCTATTTGTTTTTCTACTTCATGTCTGAATTCTTTGAACTTTTCAAAAGCTTCAGACTTGTGTCTCATAAGATACACATACCCATACCTAGACAGATCATCAGTAAAGGTAATGAAGTAGACAAAATTGCCTCTAGCCGGCACATCAAATGGGCCGCACACATCTGTATGTACTAGGGCAAGGAGATCTGTGGCCCTCTCCCCATGTCCAACAAAAGGGAGTTTAGTCATTTTGCCTTGAAGACAGGATTCACAAGTTGGATATGACTCGGAAGTCAATGGACTCAATAGTCCATTTTTCTCCAATTTGTTGATCCTATCTTCTGCTATATGACCTAATCTCAAGTGCCATAGATATCTGTCGTTTGGACTATCCCTAGGTCGTTTGGCATTCACGTTTTGCTCGATAGTTAGAACAGGTACATCAATATGTAGCTGATAAAGACCATTAATAAGGAAACCATTTGCAATTTTATTTCTTTCATAAAGAATGTTACAATGGTCCTTAAAGAAGGTGATCACATAACCTTCTTGTGCTAAGCATGAAACAGAAATCAAATTCCTGCTGACTGCAGGCACAAAATAACAGTCTTGCAAAACTAAGTCTAAACCAGATGGTAATCGAAGAGGGTATGTTCCCACGGCTACTGCAGCAACTCTTGCTCCATTACCAATGCGTAGGATCATGTCTCCATCCCTCAGCCTCCTGCTATCCTCAAGACCCTGCATAGAAGTGCACAGATGAGCACTAGAACCAGAGTCAAGCACCCAACTGGATGCAGAAGAAACCGTAAGGTTAGACTCAATAACGAGCATACCTCCAGAAGGACCTTCCTTCTTGTTCTTCAGGGTGGCCAGGTAAGTAGGGCAGTTCCGCTTCCAATGGCCGTCGCTGTTGCAATGGAAACACTTTTCTTTGCCATCGGCCTTTTTCTTCGATTCTGCCTTCTTCTTCTTTGATCCTTCCACCTTTTGCTTTTTCACAGACTTCTTTTTCTTTCCATAAGACTTTCTTTTGGAAGAAGTCCGTTCCATAGCAAGAACTGAGCCTTTAGAACCTTTCATAGAAAGCTCAGCGGTAACCAGCATATTCATTAACTCGGCCAAGGAATTCTGAAGTTTATGCATGTGGTAATTCATGATGAATTGCCCATATGCATCAGTCAAGGATTGCAGAATGATATCGTTCTGCAAGGTCCAAGTCCAACTTCACACCGAGCTTCTCAAGCTCTTCCATGTCCTTGATCATTGTCAGACAGTGATCTTGGACTGACTGCCCATCACGCATCTTAGCCTTAAAAAGTCGTTTCGTGACTTGATATTTGGCTGCGCGACTCTGTTCACCAAACATCTCCTGCAGGTGAGCCAACATTTGGCGAGCAGTCCCGATATCCTCATGTTGGCGCTGGAGCTCATCAGACATCGAGCCCAACATGTAATATCTGGCCTTATTATCTTCGTCAATCCATTTTTCCAGAGACGCTCTCTGTTCAACAGATGGACGGGCTGGTAAGGTGGGAGGGTCCTGGTCCAAAACATGGGTTAACTTCTCGGAACCCAAAACAATTTTGTAGTTCCTGAGCCAATCTTTATAATTGGGTCCAGTCAGTCTATGTGTGTCCAGGATACGTGCCAATGGGTTGGACGCAGACATATTCCTGTAGAGAGTCAAAGATTCTAGTTAGATACTGTAATTTTGACTTGACCAATTTGTTTAGGGATTTTATTTTTAAACAAATTAGCTCCCACTATTTTCTCGGATCCCTACACTCCCTCTGTAGAGATGCGAAAATCTCCACGATTAATGATTTCTAGTGGGTGGTGCGGTCTCACCAACTGACTCATCACCTCACCTAACAGTTATTGGTGATGGGTTAGCCAATGAGTGAACAACTCTTGTTCAATGATTCTCTAATCATGGTGCACCCAAACTTGGTCTCTAATTCATGAATCTCACCGTATCCGGAATATTGATCCACTCCTTAGTTAAGTCAGACCCACCATTTGCATAGACTGGGTTCCTAATTGAGTCTCTCACCGTATCCGGAATATTGAGCCCAACTCATCCTCCAGCCCATAGCATCCAATGCCTAATAGACATGGTTGCGTCTTCCCGGTGCAACTGAGCCACTGTATCCAGCCGAGAACAATCAACCCCGGGAAGGGCCCGCACATCTACAATGGTGGAAGACCTCAGACTTAATCTTTTCTTAGGGAGAATTGATTCAGGTCTCATTAAACTAGACTTGGCTTAGTCATAACAATTATGACTAACCTAGTGGCATGGGTTAGCTCGGATTATTGACCACCTCAGATCAGAACTGTGTCAACAGATATGGCCAGGTAAGTGAGACCGGTGGAAGGAATATGCCATTAACTCGTACAAGAACGCATTCAGGTCGAGTAGCTTCCAATTAAAAAAAATCAGTCGGTCGTCTGTGCCAAACTTACCTTAGACACCAAATTGTTGAGTCAGAACCAATTGGGTTAGCCTACAATCCAGACTCTAACCTCTGAGCCTAATTAGGTCTTGCTTGATCGTGACTCGATCTTGACCCAGACTTAATCCTATTAGGCTGGTCAATTTAAGCATTGTTGATCCCATCTAACCAACTCTTGATTCGGTTTGATCAACCGCTTAGACCTAATTGAGCTACCCAAGCCCGAACCCAGTATTATGAATATGTCTTAGATCTGAAATTCTCAATTTTAGACCTAATTAATATTCCATAAACTTAATTCTTAATTAAGTTAGGGTTCATAAACAAAATATGCACAATAAATCCTAGGGTTTCAGGATCTAGGGTTTTGCAGAAAGTAAGTTTTGGGTTTCTGATTAAGGACGAACACGCAGCACCCCTACACATCATAAGAACACCCCATCGAATGGGAAGAGAGGGCCTTTAAACCCTTCTTCGTTCTTATGACCGGACGGCCAAGAGGAACGCCTTAATCAGGAACATTCAATACTACAAAACAATATCAGATCTATATCATATATCTCATATATAAAGTAGATCTAATCATGGCATATTTTGCATACATCTCATGTATCATAATCATGCATGTTTTCAGATCTAAATTATCTCATAATAATCTAAAAAATTAGATTTAAATTGATCTAATCAAAATAAATTCTAATCTAGACAATTATGTAGAACTATTCTACAACTAGTCTAGACATGCATCAATCATATCTCATATGATATTCAAAAATTAAATAATTTTTATTTGCTGTTTTTCAGATGTTATTATAACACTTATAATATCAGAAAATAGTAAATAAAAAGATCTAAAATATGATTTAATCAGATTAAATCAAAAACATGCAAGACTATTCTATAGAACTATTCTATTCTAGAACTAGTCATGCATATCTTCTAATCTTAGATCCAAATCATTTAATTTTAATTTTTTCTGATTTCAGATCTGATCACATCTCATGTGACATCTGAAATCAATTATTTTCTAATTAAAATAAATTTAAAATCAGATCTAAACAATTTAGAACCATGGCTCTGATACCAGTTGAAGGGAAATCCTGATTTCCCGGTCCAGGTTCGTTCAGATCTGATCAGATCAAGAGATATATTTCAAAAATTTTTCTCTTGATTCCAATCAGATCTTGATATGTTTCAGATCTGATTCTTATTATTTTAATAAAATAAAATTAAAAAGATAAATTAAATCAAATTTAATTTACCTGATCTGGGTAATCCTATTACCCTGTTGATGATCCTGTTTGCAGCGGAAGGTTCTGGATCTTAGCCACGCAAGCGCCTGGCCTCTACCGGTATCCACTCGGGTTGGATCTGGAGATCCTCTTCTTCTCTATCACACCTCCAAAAATCAGATCTGGATCTGATCTGGAGGATCTTCAAAACTCTTTTGAAGATGAGCAGTCGTCCTTTGCAGCAGCGCAGCCTTCTTGTTTTTGATCGCCTTTCTTTGATCTGAATCGCACCAACCAAGGTCCAAAACTCCTTTTGGACGTGGAGAGCAAGGGGAGAAGAGACTATGGCATGGAGAAGGAGGGGAGAGGCAGCCTTGGGGCGTGGGGTTTCTCAATTGAATTGCTTCTTTTTTTAATCTGAGTTGGGCGCAGGGTCTTATTTATAGACTAAGCGTGATCCAACTCCTCTTCCTCCCAACCAATCACAACCCTTTGTGAAATCAGATCTAAATCTGATTGGTGGGAATAGAGACCCCTGGATTCCTCCTTAGAGGGCGCCTAAGACCAGTCAAAGTTGGTTCTTAGAAGAACTCTAATTGGAATCCAAAAAGGAGATGGAGTCCTTGTCCAACAAGGACTCCTAGGCGCCTCCAACTTGGGCACACGCCTAGGGTGGCGTGCGCCCTTCTCCTTGCCAGGTTCTGGCAGGGGGACAGGCCCCCACCAGCTCTCCAATAGGTGCATGACATGTGGTCAAAAGTCAAAGTGTCAATGGTCAACGTTTGACCAGTCAAAGGTAGACTTTTGACCAAAGTCAAAGAACAAGAAATGGCAGGTGACCAAAAATGGCAGGTAATGTCTTACAAATAAGACAACCTTTTCTGACTTGGACAACCTCCAGTCAGACCATATGAAGGCCTCTGATTGAGCACAAACTCCTTTGGCTCAGACAGGACAACTTATTTATGATAGCAAAAGAAGAACGTTAGGTTCAATCGAGTGCTAGCACGATTTTTGAACCTAATTGACTTGAACCTAATTGAATCTCATTCAGATCAATTGAACTAGATCAGTTCAATTGATGATCACCAGATTCAAACCCTTTTTGTTTGTGTGACCCAGTTAGGTTCAGTTCTGTATGGTAATGGGATATGTCATGATCTCTATCATCGACATCATCGAAACTCCTTTCGATGGATCAGAACTCTTCTGATTCGAACAGCTAGAATGATCGATCATCTAAATCATTCTAATTGCTCCCAAAATCCACCAGTGACACCTAGCAGTATATGGTGGCAACCCATCAGAGCTGAATGCGAACCTCTTGGTGCAGCTACCTGTGTGATTCAGTTCTTCTATCTTGAGCCCCGATCAGATTAGGGTTAAGGTGAACTCGTCAAACCCTAGTCTCTGTCATATGATGTAATCATTCGATTCGAGTCCAATGTGAAAATCTAAATAGAAACTCTTTCTATTATTTCACTCTACCATGGCCATGGATTTCTGGACTTGATTCTCATGATCATCATAGGGCTACTCCTCTACCACCGAGGTAGATAGATTCCATCTTGATGCAATCCAGTTCCTACAATGAACATGTCATAGCCAACATACACCTCAGGGTTCCATATGGCTAGGAGACCGAGTAATGGTGTAGTCAAACTATAACACCCTCAAGGTGAACTGCCGATGCATCTCAGGTCAAAGAACCAGACACACTACTGCAGCATCGAGTCAGTCATTGACGAGAAGGTAGACTCCCTAATGACTACTCGAGGTGGTCACGCTCAGTGCCCTCGTTCTCTAACGAGTACCTGTACTCTCGCTCTGGTGTCTCCACACCGTAGACTCAAGACTCATTTACTAAAGAGAAGCGATTGTACACCAACCTTCCGGATCAATCACCATCCTCGTGATGATCCTATGGTCAGGAGCAATTTATGAGTTAATAATGATTATTCATGTCTTAAATTTTCAACTCTTGAAAATATGAATTATCATTACCATTAACTCAAAGGATGTATCACAGACACTAAATACACATATGTGATAAAAAATAACCCATTTATTGATTTTAGTCAAAATTATAATTTTGTCCCTAGAAGTGTATTACAAGTGTCAGCCAATTCTAGCTTCTATGGCACATATATCTAACAATAAATGCATATTTTTAAGATAGAATGATATTAATCAGTTAGACAGACTCACTTAATCCATGAGATGACGCTTGCAGGTGCTTGTAGTGCAAACAAAGGAACAAGAAATGATTTTTGCATGGCAGTGCCCTTAGCCAGCATTAATACCCTGTTATGGGGGGTGGGAGAATATCTGTTAGAGAAGACTCGAAAATATACAGAAACATAAAGTATTTCATGTCTGAATATTCAAACAAAGAGGTGTTTGTTAGAGCCTGATCAAATAGCACACATGAGCTAATCTTGATAGAAATCTGATCTGTTGTAAACCGTAATTCATTGTTGATGGGTTGTAACAGTTAAAAGTTAATTTGTAATTCTAGAAGAGTATAGGAAGCATTTAATGAAATGTTGGACAGTTTAAGAGTCATATTAAGAAGACTAGGAGACACTTTACATTAGCGAAATATCTAGACAATGGGAGAAGTGTAAGCTGGTGGAAGGGATCTAGAATTCTCTCTTGTATCTACGAATATGAGGGACTAGAGCATAGGCATGTCAAGGCATCAAAAGTCTAATCCAACTATCCACTTGTACTTCCCTACCATGTACTAAGCTGTTAGAATTCAATGAAAAGATCTCTTCTTATTAAAAATTTGTTCCTTTTGCATTTTGCCCCTTATTTCTCTTGCATCGAACAGTAACATCCCTATGATAAAGGTTGTCCAACTATGAAACAGTGGGAAGTATCCGACATGTACATCAAAACACCAAATGAAAGAAAAACATAACAGAGCAATACTGTTTAGATGGCACCAAAGTTAAATGGGCTGACCATGTCCTGTCAGGCATTGTTTTCACACATCCTATGGACACTTCCTGAAAGTTTTCCTTATTTCTTTATTGTATATTTCCTTTAACCAGACCCCAGTTACTTGCAGTTCACATTACTTTCTCATTTTTTCCTCTCTATTTTTCCCCATACCATATTCCTTCCCACTCAGCACTCTCTGTGGCCTCTTCAAAATTCATAAATTCCATGTTGACCTACACGTAAAGTCGTGTTTTTGTGGTCATTCAAATTTTCCATGATTGTTCTTGCAAATCAACAAAACCATCATTCAATCATCGGTGTTATGGCTAATAATAATGGTAAGTTTTCTCCTACTCCAAGTTTGATTTGTGAATGCCAATTTATCTGCAGTATTCCCATAATCCCGGATGGCAGGTTATATTTCAGAATTTTGACCAGGGATGGCTATCCCACATAGAGACATGACATGAACGTTACTCTTGATGCTAAATCTAAACTTTTTATTCATGACTAGTTGACCACCCCATGTCCCACCTATCTTCAAACCATTCCACATGGCAGCAAAGATGCAACAATATACATCTTTAGTTTTGAAGGATAACATTATTTATGTCTCAACTCTCAATGCTTGTTCACAACCTTCCTTAAAGGAAGTCATAATATAATTTAAGTCTCACCAAACAGGCCCCATGCTAGTACTGTACTGCTATGGTATGCCTCGGCACATGCTGCAGGGACATAGCTAGTCCCCGTAACTGTATTGATACCATATCAAATAAGTTGGTATGCCCCATTCCACTCGGTACAATACAGTGCTTAAAATGCATACCGACATTGATCAACCAACCCTAGTCAGATTGTTCTCTTTTGACTTATCCCTAACTTAATGATGAACACAACTACTTAAATCAAATATTCCTAGTTTCACAGCAAGCTGACCAAGAATTTAATGCCAACTTCTGAGGGGTTGATGACAAGTTGACAACTTGACAAGTGGTTATAAAATTTGCTTAATCCTTACACGAAGTTTTCTCAACATAGAGTTCTGCTCCATGGCCAACCCCATATTTGATGGGAAAAGAGTTGTGATGATGGGGGCGGGTTTCATGGTTGTACAATATTTATACAGATCATACATATAATATATACAAGAGCTGCATTGAAATCAGGGGGGTTAGAATTCAGATAGGACCACTCTGCACAAAAATTTTGGGCTGGACATTTTGTTGACAAGATAAACTATTTTTCATCGCCGGTACTCCCCTTTTTATTGCCACTGTAAGCTAATCTAAGCGTCTCCTGCAGCCTCCATCCATACAATCTCGCGCCAACCTCTCATTTCGCAGAACTTTTGCCGCAAATCCAAGCCCCTCTCCTTATCCAGAACTCCACAAATCATTACTGCAAATGTTCATATTATTTTACCACTTAAATCTGTCCAAGCACGTTAATTCTGCTTAATCAAAATATCCTGTAACATATGCTGCTTCCAGCATTCTCATTCCTCATTCTATCCTTCCTGATCTACCAAATAGTCACTAACAAAATAGAAGTAAAACACGAAAGAACCAAAAGAACGAAAGAATAAAATCAGGAACACCAACTCCCGAGTAAATTCTAATCAGAGAAGTGATAATCACACAGATCCTTCTTGTTTCTGATACACTTTCCGTGTCTCTTACTTCATCTTTCTACAAAAAGGAAAGAACGTATAGCATACTATAAAAATGGAAGCGTGTTAATAAGAAAAGGGGGTTAGGTGCGGGGACTTACGCGGCGGAGACGGCCGAAACCCACTGCAGCGTCTGGGGGCTGACCGGCGCGGCGTAGCAGACGACCCCGCGGCATTGCCTCCGCTGTCTCCTCGAAGACCACGCCGGAAACACCACTCTACAAGCTTGAAAGCACCCATCCATTAGAGACAAGTCCTAACTCCCCCAACGCCAAACTGCTGAACTTTAAACAGTAACAGAACCACCAAAGAAAATAAAAGGAGGAGCTCTTGAACGACGGGCTTTTGATCTTTGAATTCCTTGTCGATTACCTTACTAAGGGATTGGGTCTCCCGGACCGGGTGGTGATGCCGTTGAGGCGAGAGAAGGTGGGGTTAGTAATCTTGGGTTTGAGCTTGGGATGGGGGATGGGAGTGGCGAAGGAGACCGAGCGGAGGGCGAATTGGAGGAGGGCCATCGTGGGATTCCTCTCTTTTGGGATCAATCGAGCATCGATTTAAACAATCAAGAAACGAAGTGGGTTCGGGAAGGAAGAGAAAGGGAGCCCAAAGTGCAGGGATCCCCGAAACAGGAACGGAAAACAAAAACTAATGGCACCAGCATCTGCAACCCATGCTTGAACCCAACAAGGATCGGATCCCAGGGCCCTTTATTATAAAAGGGTGTGAAATAGACCGGGATGGCTGCATGACAGAGACCAGTCCAAAAGTCACCCCGCATCCACGCTGGTTAACGGGATTGGAACTGGTTCAAATACGGATTCGAATAATTTACATTTATATTTATTATATATATATATATATATGAATATAATTTAAATATTAAAAATATAAATATATATTAAATAACTAAATTTTATGACTATAAAATTAAAAATATAAATAAATAGATAATCAATCAAATTAATAATATATTTATATAATTATATATTTTTTAAAAAATAAATATTATATAAAATTATAAATAGATTCGAATATTCAAATATTGATCGGATAGTAGTCTATCCATATCTATATCTATTATTCATTGATGAATATAGATATGAATATGAATATTAGTCGGATTCTCAAATTTCTATCAGATAAAAAAAAGAATGCGAATGGATATTACCCATATTATTTTTATCTCTAATTGACGTATAGGTAATGAGTTGTACACTTCACCATGGGTATCGATAATATCAGATCTACCATTAAATTATTGAACCAATTCACCATGAAGCAATATGCACAAAAATAAAGAAAAAAATGTACAATCAAAAAATATTTTAAGCATATTGTTTCATAATTGAATTAATCCATCGGCTTCAACGATATTTCTGATCCAATCAAAGATTATACCTTTAACATCTCCATCATCAACCACCAATATGGAATCTATTTTTCTCTTTTTTTTGTTGCTCATTTTTGAAGTGATTATAACTATTATAAACAAGTGAAAACTTGAGATTTGTTTACTAACACATATCTTGGATCTTACTGGGTATAAAGATGGTTCCACATGATTTATGTTGTAGCATAAGTTCTTGTAATCCCTGTGTAGTTGTTGCTAAATAGATATGCGTCCTTGCCACTGCTAAGCATGCCCCTTGAAATCTAGAATAGAGACTTGATGGTTGGTGTCTATAATTAGAGTATATCACCTCCTCATCTATCTTGCTTTCAAATAGGACAAATTCAAGCAGTTAGCAGCTGTTTTACCAAAGAGAAAAAAAGAAGTTAGCAGTTGGACCTTATCTCCACGATTGATATAAATCTCATGCCTTTATTGTTTGGGGTATAAGATAGCTAAATGCCTCAATTTTAGCTCTAATTTTAAAAAGATTTTTCTAAATTCCACTATAGAAGTATGGAGTTAGATTTTTACCTCCATCAAGATGCTAGCGTATATTGATGTGAATGTATAAATATCAGGGCTTATTATTTTGGCTAATTTTAAGTTGATATAAGCCGGTACATAAGCTAGTGCTAAATGAACATATAAACATAATTTTTAATGCTTTATTCATAGTGATAAATAGTTTTGCATCAATAAATATCTAAGCTAAGTTCTAAGATAGCGACTATATTTTTTTATCAGTTTTTGTTGAAATATAATACCTGACACTGACACTGTCTATTTCATTGATAAATTTTAATAAAATAGATTTTTGAAGAAATAATAATATAAATGAGACTTATTTGGTTGGTTTCTCATGAAATTTATTGTACCAAAATTAATGAATCATAAATTATTGAATGAATTATAAAAATATTATTTATATAAAATTATTGTATGAAATTATATTTGATGAATATTTATTTCAGAAAATTTACGGACAAATAAATGAAAATATCTCAACTCGCATGAAAATATTCCGGGCTCTTTGGAGTTTCTCCACCGTCCTAACGTGTATCTCTGACAAATTTTAATATTGCTTCCGTCCCAATCCACAACGGTCAAAAACCATTCGTTTTCAGGTTTCTTAGTGCAACCAGCTTTGATAACATAATCCAGGTTTGAGTGCGCGAGTCCCCACCCTGTGATCATCCACTAATAAAATGGACGGAGCCCGATGTGAGCGACGCCAAGCCTCCCGTTTCCCCAGGATCACTCGCCGTTCTCACTCTAATGGCAGGGTGGGCCCTCTACGATATTCATATAGTATCGCAGGATGCGATATATAATAAAATATAATTTATTATAAAATAATATATATATATATTAAATATTAAAAAAATTATAAATTTTAAAAATATTTAAATAATTTGAACAATCATTCATAAGATCGACATGCAATCATAGGTAGTAATACTTTTTAAGTACCACAAAAAAATTTATTTTTTCTTTCAAATATATTATTTTTTATTTTTAATATAATTTTTTTTAATTTTTAATATATATATTTTTTGGATAAATTTGCATCCTAACATGCCACGTAACGAGCCATATGTGACTTGCCAACTCTCACAACCATTTTGAATTTCTATAATTATTTTTCAGCTCAGCCATCTTTGCTCTATAATCAAATGAATTTTATTGCATAAAATTAATATTTTTAAAATTTTTATAATGATATAAATATTTTTTATATATAGTATTTTTATTCTGACATTCTGATAGTTTCATGGTACTCTTTTTTTTTTTTTCTTTACAACACGGATCAATGTATACCTCAAGATAATGGCTTAGTTCGCATCATATATTGACTAAAATTAGACCTATGAGATATATAGGTAATTTTATTTTTTAATAAAATAATTTAATTAAAAAAGTTATAAGATGGAAATTAAGATGGAGAAACTCAACCAATTAGACATGACATCCATACAAAATCATTAGAAGTATTGGCATTATATAGCAAAAAAAGAAAAATATTTTCTAACATCTTATTTAATATAAAATTATTTTAATAATAAAATTAAAATTATTATTTTAAAATACTAACTAACTTTGAGTTAAATAAACTCTTTCATATTTTGAAATCCTTGTTTAGTAACATTTATTGGGATCTCAAGTTAACTCAGTTGTTTCCTTAAATTTCAAATGTACATCACTGGATCAACTTGCATTCCTTTCCATCTATGACGGTAAAAAATAAAATTCAATATTCAAATTCTAATGCTGTCATCTTTTTCTATGTTTCTCAAAATATAAATATTATTTTTCTCAATATGTCTAATTTGATAGTATTTGAAAATAAAACAATTATAATTTATCATTACGAAGTAAGAACAAAAAAAAAAAAAACTAGCAAGAATATATACTTCGATCACTATCAAAGAAATAAAATATTAATACAATAAATACATGGCAGATTACAGAACAATAGAAAAAGTCCAAATAACATATTCCTTTAATATTTGAAGCCGATAGCTAAATTCAAAAAATAATACTTTATTCACATAGATAGTAAAATATCAAACAACAGCTAATGCTTTTTATATACGACACCAGATCAGGCTACTAAAGTTGTGGTATTATGATAATGTGACTAATTTTAGTTTTGAATTCCTCTGACAAGAAAAAGGAGGAAGGTCCATCCTTGCGTCTAAATAAAAGGAAAAATTTAAGATACTGCAAGTTGCAACGTCTTCCTGTCCTTCAAGTATCCGATGACAGCGGTGAGTTGTCGTGATCCCAAAAAAACCGGCGAGATCAGAGCCACGGGCTGGAAGTCATTGGTCACAGAAACAATGCCCCGCTTGGTCATTGCTGGCAAATGTCTAAAGTTAGAAGGGGCTAGGTCCACCATTTTTTTTTTCCTTCTTTTTTTAATTATATAGGTCTAGGTCTACTTAAATCTAGGTTTGGGACCACCAAGGTGCACCGTCAAATTGATCGTGTCCTCGCACACATAATCAGCACCCTAAGAGGAAAATTACCGTCCGTTCTGTGGAATCCATCAGAGTAGAAATATCCTACGTGGTGCACTATTTGGATAAGTGGTCCTGGTACTCTCAAGGCTTGAAAGGAGGAACAGGCAATAGCATGGCACGGTGTGACCTTCGCATCTCATTGTATGGTACCATCGTGAATGACTACATCGTCGAAGATGTATCATTTTTTTAACTTTCCAACATGTCATATATCTCATTTGCATCGACAAGTGCATAAATATTTTTTTAAATAAATAAAAATTATTTATCTCGAAAATAAATGATATAACAGCTGTCAATGATGATATAGGATTCTGTGATCAAAACATTGCATCACAAAGGGTCCGAACTCATAGCAAGGCGCAATCGGGGCCGACCTCGGATGATCTCCAATACATATATGAAAGCATTCCAGATTTATCTTCTACACCTATCATGGTTCACCCATCAAAAGGTCCCCCATAAACCATCGGATTGATGGCTAAGCCCCTGAGGAACAGCCTCAACAAAGCTGTGATCAATGAATCCAAGGCGGTGAAGACCAACCAAAAAGTGATCTCAAATCAAATGTGTGGCTTTCCCACCAGCAAACAAAACTGCTGTCAGCCCACAAAGGCCGTAGTTTGCCGTGTGGCTCACACAAATCATATGATCCCACAAGCCTTTCCAAGGACTTTCCCTTCCCTCCATCGTAGCCCCTCATGGCTTTGTACGGCTCGAGGTTGGTCCATGAGCTGAGCCCAAGCTGTCACGAGAATTTCGGCTCGAGTGCTACGGACGTGGTTGGCATCTGACCGCAATCCCCCTCTCTCTCCTTTCATGGAGACTGTGGGCCAATTAAAAGTAATTACATTACCCCAAAGCTTCACTAGAAAATTATCATAACCATAATATAATTCTACAGCGAGATGGAGAATTTGATGAAAGAAATTGTTAGGAAAGCGAGGAGAGGGGAAAAGTGGGGAGTTTTCCTCTCGTCCCCTGCAAGGCATCACTTCACCATCCATCCTTCATAGAAGGAGAAAAGGAGGTGAGAGGAGAAGGGAGCTGGGAGCATCTGACTTAGGTGAGGCTTTTTTAAAAGGACAGAGAGAAGGCAACAATTAAATCCGGAGAGTATGCTTCCCCACAGCACTTAACAGCATAACAGTGTGGTAGGGTCCGTTTGTCTGAAATATCCTTCAGTGCCAACTTGGTATAATATTTAAGCTAAGATTAACAGAAAGGTTGCGTGTGTAGTGTTAAGTTAAATAAAAAGTGTACTTCTAATCCAAACTCTCTCTCTCTCTCTCTCTCTCTCTCCCTCCCTCCCCCCCCCACCCTCCCATTATCCCACCTTTCTCCTCTCATAGCGTGAGTAAATTTCTAAAAAGACAATTTGACAATATTGCCCACCCTTTGAATTATCTACAGTGGTTGTGCGCACATTCAATGAACCAAGCCGTGTCCTAATTAAATATCTAATTTTCAGACAGATAGATTGTGCAAGGGAAAACACATTGACTTTTTTGATCTGCATAAGACTGTAATTCAATTGGCTAGTATATTACAAGAGTACTAATTAAAGTATGAAATAAAATAAATAATATTTGAATTAAATATAAAAAAATATATAGTTATAATGAAACATATCATCCCTCATTTTTAAAATAAGAGCAGTGCAACTATGATAGAACTAAACATCATGTACTATTTTAAGACGAAGCAAATCGTCATGGTTTTGATATAATATATATACATAATATATAGTCATTGTTCTGCAAGCTCTATTGGTAGAACATAATTCATATATCACTTGATTGGAATGAAATATTGTTCATTATCTTTTACGGATGGATTTTAATTATAAAAATACTTTAGGTACATTGGAATCATAATACTTTCCCAAGTATGTAATATATTATAGGTGATCAGTTAGATCAGTGACATAGATAAATTTGATTTTATGGTGTAACTACTATTACTAGCACCACATGCCAATCAGATATAGATGTTGCTGGTTTATTTTAGATTAATTACATGACTGTGGTTATCATGCATACCTAAATATATGAGCCTTATTACTAATAGAGCATATTTCATATGATTTATTAATGCGTTTCATGTATTCTGATTAAATAATAACATTGATTTGCAGATAATATAATGTATTCTGGCGATAGGCACAGGTAGCTCTGGTTTCCATTATTCCAAACCCAATGTGTATTATTTTTTTTTAACTCTCTGATCGCTCGTAAGTTTAGATCCGTTTTCTTACATTGCCACCACTGACCTCATAAATTTGACTTGCTGAAATGGCCGTTGCAAGGGTAGGTTGGTCTTTTCAACAAAAATGGGACGGTGCAACATCTGGAAGATTTAGGCTTCGAGCCGAAGGATGGAATAGTAAATGGACATGTGCCGGCCAGCAAGCTAGATTTGGAGTTTTGTCTCCTGGGTTGACCTCATTCCTTTCACTACCATCATTTCTCTCACTCTGTTGCTTTCCCTTTACTGCTCTCTCTCTGGTTTCATGGTTTCTCTCCCTCATCCATCATCTTAAAGAGGAAAGGAGTCACCAACCATTTCACCAAACCATCCCTTTCTCTTCCTCCAAACTCTCATTGATTGAAAGAAAAAGTTTTTTCTTTTTTCCTTCTTCCGTCTGTCCATCTTGGTATTGAACTCGTGCTTTCTTTTCTATCTTTCCATCGTTTTCTTTGGTTTTTTCATTGATTAGTTTTGTTGGAGACCCACATGGCCACATCTGGGGATTTCTCTGCTTTGAAACCACTCTAACTTGGTTTCTTCGGTTGGAGTCCTGTGTTTTGTGTGGGTTGTTTTCTTTGAGCCTCCATGCATTACGGCTCTGTCTGTGGGAAGAAGCCCTTTGCTTGGTGGATGAAAGATCATCAGGATTAAATCAGCAAAAGAGGTATATTTCCTTGCAAAGTTTGTTCTGTTACCTTATTGGATGTTAATGTTTCAAATAATATGTTTTGTTTCATGGTTTATTTCAACTGATATTGTGAAATGCACCATTTTTTTCCCCATCCTCTAGCAATGGTGAAAGATGGGAGATAGATGGCGTGGGGAGATTTGCATCTCTCCCCACCACCGGTGGATGTTCAGTATATTCTCATTAATTTCGGATTTTTAGAAATTAATGCCATATAATGCCGGAGATGTTATTAAATGTTTCGTTATCAGTGAAATATGGGGTAATCAGTGCCTTCTTTTTGCATATTAAAGATGTCACGCAAACTTTGCTTGTTTCCTGTTTTCGGAGAATTTTCACCGTGAAGTTAAAAAAAAAAAAAAAAAAACGCAGAAATACAGTGTTTCTGTTATTTTCAAAGTGCAAACCTTTAAGTTCAGGATGCATAGAAATCCATGGAAACATATATTTCGGTTTACAAAATGAATTTTATTTTATTTTGTTCACAGAAGCATCGATTTAGTACTTTCACGGAATAAGCTTTCTGGTTGGGGCACTAATGAAGCCTATCTAAATTACATAACGTTCATATCATAATCCAGCTGTTTGTTGACCCATTGATATCAACAAGGCTTTGTGCAAATCTGATTTTTAGAACCCAATGCCTCATATACCATTCTCTTTTTGAATCCCAGAGAAGAAAATGTCGACCAGTGATTCTCTGAATGCTGATTTGTTGAGGAAGACCCCCGTTTTTGGCTTGAGAGTGTGGGTCCTGATAGGCCTTGGCGTAGGATTATTGATAGTGCTGATTCTTCTTATCCTATCCATATGGATGACATCTCAAAGGAAGACGCGGAGGACCTTTGATAAGTTCCCACTCATACAAATTCCTAACGTCTCCAAGGAAATCACAGTAGATAGAGTTGGCGGTCACAGTCTTGCCCAGAGTTTCCATGAACGCGAAGGACCTATATATTCCTTACATGACAAGTTTATTGATAAAGATTCTGGGAAGATATTGGCTCGCTCCATGAGCAAATCAAGCGATGCTGATAACATGAGCCAGTGCAGCTCCATTTACCATAATGACAGGGCTGGGAGTTCATATTCTGGAGATGAAGGGAGCTCAGGACCCAAAATGAAACAATATTCTTCGTATGGGCTCGTATCAGCATCTCCTTTAGTTGGCCTGCCTGAATTCTCTCATCTGGGATGGGGTCACTGGTTTACTCTAAGGGATCTTGAGTATGCAACAAATCGGTTTGCAAAGGAGAATGTCCTTGGGGAGGGCGGATATGGAGTCGTTTATAGGGGCCGCCTGATAAATGGGACTCAGGTTGCTGTCAAGAAGCTTCTCAACAATCTGTGAGTATTGTTCTTGCTAGTGTATACAAAATTCTAACCCATTCAGCTTCACAACTGAGATAATGTTATTTTTTTTGGCAGTCTATCATTTAATGATAAAATTTCTCTATGGGTCCTGCAGGGGGCAAGCAGAGAAGGAATTTAGAGTGGAAGTGGAAGCTATTGGCCATGTTCGACATAAGAACCTGGTGCGACTTTTGGGATACTGTGTAGAAGGAACCCATAGGTGAAGACTTGTTTTGATTGATTCATCTGTTTTGTTTTGTTCAGTTCATCAGAGCAGCATTTTAGATCCTATTGTGCCGGAACTCTCACATGATATAAGATGCCAAAGAACCAAGCAAGAAGGCTACCGTCACCCCATATTCTAACAATGTAAATTTAGAAAAGTCTCTGACCAATACTTAGGTGGTTTCAGTAGAAATTCTTTCAATAAATGACATCTGTGATCCTAATGCTGTGATACCACAATCAGTAAATCCTTCAGATGAAATTAGCTGAAACAATAAAATAAGCCTAACTTCCAATACATCACAGATGGAGACAGGTGATGGTACTGGTTTCAACTCCCATGGCAATGAACTCTGGCTAAATGTGCACATAGAAAGTCAAGTTTTATTGATCACGTACATATTATGAATTCAACTAAAATCATCTGCCAAGAGAACCCTTGTGATGAAATCATGTGTACTTAGTGCCATTAAATTTCTTATTTCAACAAAAGATGCTTCAGTGTCATAATATAGTAGACTTGATCTCAACATGGTGCTCCTCTAAACCTGTAGACAAGGTGAGAAGATTTTGGTAAATATGACTATTACCTGAAGAAGAAAAACAAAAATTAAGAGTCAACTATATTCACATTCTTCTTCAGCTATGGTACACTCAGATGATTTACATGGAAGATATCATATATATTCTAGTATTAAGGGAAACTCCCGAGTGGTGAGTGAAGCTCTGCTCCAGCATTGATCTGTCTCCACAGCAGATGCATCACTGGTGCCGAATTCTAGTTAGGGGAAATTCAGACAGCTTGCAAATTGTCCTCCTTTCTACTGAAAGCAGGTCCATTTCCAGAAAAACAAGATACAAAAGAATTAAGCAAAAGCTTCATTGCAAGATCATCGATATGTTGTTTGGATTGGAGCTCTGAGACCCAAAGGACAAAAGAAAACCTTTTAATGTAGTGAAGGGGTATCCTGAAAGTTCAACGAACTGATGTTTTTCCAAATTATGAAGTATGAAATCCATTTAGCAAATCAAACGAATTGCTGCTTGTAAAAGTTTGGAGGCTGAAACATGATAGTATGCATGACACAAATCCAGGTTAGAGAACTCTATTTTACCGAAACCGTATCACTATCAGGGAGCCTCATATTGTAGTTCAAATCAGGAACCTCTCTGATATAACAGTTTTTCAAACCCAATCTTTTTGAAAGTATATTCATCCCTAAGCAGTTCTTTGTAATAAAAAAGATGAGGCGTGTAGCATTACAAACAGCTAGACGCCAAGATAGTGGGAAAGCATTTAATTTGGAAGTAATTTATTGTATATAATTGTGGCATTACTCAGTAGCATCATATGACAGTGAATTTCTCTACAAAAATTTAATATGTGCATTAAATCATTTGCACATGGCACTTATATTAATAGGGAAGCAGTAAATGAGAACCTTCATGGAATTTGCTAACCCCTTATTATACTTTAATCCTTACAATGCTACCAGAAAGGTTAGCTATATGGTCATTCTTTTATAGAATCAGTTATTTCAACCACCTTTATTCAAATTCTTTGGTAAATTAATTGTGCTTTTTGCTCTATTAAATTAATTTGTTTCATTCAATGTCTACTGATTGAATCATCGCTTGTGTGATTAACGGCCTGTCCCATTTGTTGGCAATCAGGAGAAGTTTGAATGCTAGTACTTTTCTGAACTGATTTTTAGCACTATCCTCACATTGCTCTTTGTGCAAATTGAATAATGTAATTTAGGATGCTTGTTTATGAGTATGTAAACAATGGAAACTTAGAGCAGTGGCTTCATGGAGCTATGCGTCAACATGGTGTTCTTACTTGGGAGAATCGCATGAAGGTTATCTTAGGCACTGCAAAGGCGTAAGTTTTGACACCCTAATCCAATTCATACATTTTGCCTTTTCTGGTTTTCTGATTCATTATGATGAACTTAAAATTCAACTCCTTTTTCGTATTAATTGTTTATGATTGATAGACTACTAAATTGAATAACTAAATGGCTTTCAGACTTGCATATCTGCATGAAGCAATTGAACCGAAAGTTGTGCATCGAGACATAAAATCAAGCAATATTTTAATTGATGATGAATACAATGGCAAGGTTTCTGATTTTGGATTGGCCAAGCTCTTGGGTTCAGGCAAGAGCCATGTCACAACTAGAGTGATGGGAACTTTTGGGTATGCCTGCATTTTTTATCTGTGCTTATTGTTCATGTTCTGTTAGTAGAATCCGAGAGAATTTATCTGAGGATATGCCTGCTATTTTCTCTTTCCTTTTCCAGGTACGTGGCACCTGAGTATGCTAATACTGGATTACTAAACGAGAAGAGTGATGTTTACAGTTTTGGAGTACTTCTGTTGGAAGCTGTGACAGGCAGGGATCCTGTGGATTATGGTCGGCCTGCAAATGAGGTACAGTTTGCTACCTCAAGATACAACTCACGACCAGTATTCTGAGTGAATCTTTCCATTCCATTTTCACATCTATTTCTTTGTTTACAAAAGACATTTTAAACTTCAGTTGTTTATAATATTCAGCAATCAGCTGTAAATCTGCTAGCAAAATTAATGATGTCTGACTTGTAAAATGGAGTGATGACTCATATCAGGGGTTGCTTGGTTATGGTTTTGCCACACTTAGGTATATTTACATGTGTTTTAGCTGTTTTAAGTAGTAACAGTAGCATCTCTCTGACCAGGTCAATCTTGTGGAGTGGCTTAAAATGATGGTAGGAGATAGGAGAGCTGAGGAAGTAGTGGATCCAGCCCTGGAGGTGAGACCATCGACACGAGCTCTTAAACGAGCTCTTCTAGTTGCACTGAGATGTGTTGATCCTAATGCCGATAAAAGACCAAAGATGGGCCAGGTTGTTCGAATGCTCGAAGCAGAGGAAGTCCCACACCGCGAGGTTGTACTCCCTGTTATCAACCCCTTCTCCTTCCACTGTCACTTGAATGATTTATACTTTGATAGGATCTATATTGAGTCTTGATTTATTTTTCACTAAAGGATCGGAGACACCGGAGGAGTCACATGGGCAGCATGGAGATCGAACCTTTAAGGGAGAGTGCGAGTTCTTCTGATATGGAAAACAATCGAGGAACATCAGAGAGTCGGATAGCAGGAAGGTCTCGAGCATAAGGTTGACCGATATTGCAGGAGATCAGACATCTGCGTTCTCTTTTTTGCTAACAGGATTGAAAAGCTTTCATTGACTGCTATCCAGAGGCCACCGGCTGCAAGAAGGTGATATGTGGAGGTAGAATGAGGATTTATGGTTTGGAGTTCTCGGGTTATAATGTTGTTTCTGCTACCAGCATCAAGAGAGACAGGAAGAGCAAACTCATCCTTTGGGAGTTTTCTGAAGTACCCGGTGATTCCAGCTTTTGTTGTACAGATACCTGTGTTCAATTGAGAATGCTCACTTCTTTTATATACAATTTACCTGTTATTTTTGTTCTCTCTTCCCTCTGCTGTGTCCTTGATGTCTGCTAGAAGAATGATCATTTATTATCCCCCCACTTTGCCTTTTTTGCAGTCATGAGGTTCTTTTATTGGGATGGAATGATGCCTCGCTTGGTGTTGTCTCTTTCCCTTTTCATCCGTCTTCGTCCTTGTTTTAATCGCAAGTTTTCTTTTTTGCTGTTCTCTTTTTAATATCAATGAGGCCTTATCTACTTACTGATCAATTATTAGGGAGAGGAAGACGGGATGGTTAGGCATCAACTGCTAGCTAATTTCATAAACCAATTAACCTTTCTTGAATGTTGTATAAAAGGCATTGCCATAAAAATAGAACAAATAAATGAAATAGTTATGTCTATATTGCGTAAGATACTGATCTAGGTAGTAGATTTTGCCTCCATATTTTATAATTATGTTATTTATTTAGTTTTTATTATTCAATTTTGCTCAAAATCTGATTTATATCTAAGTAATATTAGGCTCAAGTTCATATTCAGACAAAAAAATATGGATGTGCAATCCATTTAAAATAAATATGCATAATAATTTTAGTATCCATTCATTATCTGTATTTATATTTATATCTGCTGAAAAATATAAATATAAGTATGGATATGGCAACATCCAATCCATATATAAAACCATTATCATCTCCAGGTGAAGCAGAACTTTCAACTCTTATCAGTCCGTGGTGGGACACCTCCCTGGTGCCAGCCGTTGGTTTACTAGCATTATTGCTGGATGGTTGCTTCCCACACTCCTGTTGGTGTTAGAACTTTTCTTTCTTTGCAGCAATAAAGGGTGATAAAGGTGTTTGAAAGTAGATTAGGTAAGATCCAATGCACATTAGGGTGGGAACACGCAAATGTCCCGGGTCCAATTAAGATAGTTGCTTCATTGTTACACTTAACCAGTTTTCAACATGAAAGCACTCTTAGATGCTTCAAATTAATAATACTTTATTTCATAATTATTATGTATTCTTCTACCATAAATATTTAATGGCATAGAAGTATGGTTTTCTTTATCCTAATCTTTAGAGACCCCATGATGCATGCTATCTATATATGATTTAGAATTCATTGATGTCACAAAAACCTAAAGAGAACTTTTGTCATTATAAAGAGAACTTTTTTTTTTTTTAATTTTTTTTTTTAGGGAGGGGGAGGGGGAGACGTACGGAGGAGAAAAGTTATCTCTCTCATGTTATTTATTAAATATATATAAATACATATTGCGGTAAGATAATGAATTGTGCTAAACAATAATAGCGTCCCAAGTTTTAGTAAAATATGATATTGAGATAAAATATCTTTTCTTATAGGAGGGAAGTTACAATGCCATGCTAGGAAGGCTAACTTTTGAGCCCATCACTTTACGGTCTATATTATGCTTCTATCTTCAACAAAGCTAGGAAGAATATATTAGTCATGTAGGTAGTTCATTTTGTATGCTATCTTGAAGTTAATGACTTGCCATTATTAGTATTGGAGATGCCATTATTAGTATTGGAGATCCTGTCTCTAAATAGTAGAAAAGTCTTCTTCACAACTTTATTATTTGAATAAGCTTCAAATCTAAATAGTTTTTAATTACGCTTCTTATATAGAAATCGACATCCAGTGAAGAAGAGAACATCGATTTATAGTGGTGTGGTGGTGCGATAATCTCTTTCTCCAAATATGTCAAAGTTTTTTCAGATTGTTTGGCATGGATTGCGTATGAAATTCTTTATAGATATAACTCTAAAAATTAAGTAAATATTGGCATTGAAATAATAAATAATCAATTGTCTCCTCATGTTCACCATAGAGAGAGTAGAAAGCACTAACCATTATCCTTTTTTCCTTAGAATATCCACAGTAGGTGTTTTATTGTTGTAGTAGAGCCAGTTGAAGATTTTAACATTTTTTTGTATTGAAATTTTCAAGTTAATCTTACCAAATAGAGACGTAATACCTCCATTCATGAATAAGAGGCAACATTATTTTACCAATTATATGTTGGTTAGGCTCCACTTCCAACTCTTGTATTATTTTATCTAAAAGATGAACATTCTTTAATAGAGTGCAGAGAGCTTGGTATTTTACTCCTCCATGGGTGTGGAGTCTTGAAGTCTACTTCATGTTCCTTCGATATCATGAAGGATTCTATTGGGGATAAACCCCGCTCCCATCGAAGTTCGACCTGATACTTAGCCTAATACAGTTGGTGATCGCGGAAGAGCTTCAATCAAAAATTCTCTCCTCAGCAGCCGAACTTATTCAATGGCCGAACTCTTCCACCAGCCAAACCCAACCAAACTTCTCAGCGGCCAACCCCCAATCGAACCCCTTCAGCCGATCGAACTTCTCAGTGGTTGAGCCCCAGCCGAACTTCCTCCGGATTCCTCCTTTAGTCGGGCTTCTGCGGGAGCCGAACTTCTTCCGGATCCTCCTTCAGTCAGGCTTTTGCGGGAGCCAAACTCCCACCGGATCCTCCATCAGTCGGGCTTCTATGGAAGCCGAACTTCTTCCGGATCCTCCTTCAGTCAAGCTTCTGTGGGAGCCGAACTCCTTCCAGATCGCTGGACTCCTCCGAGAGTCGAACTCCTTCCGGATCGCTCTTGTAGTCGGACTCCTCCAAGAGCCGAACTTCTTTCGAATTGCTCCTACGGTCGAATCCCTCCAGGAGTCGACCTCCTTCTGGACTTCTCCTTCAGTCGAATTTTCACAGGAGCCGAACTCCTTCTGAAATTCTCATTCAGTCGGATTCCTCCAAGAGTCGAACTTCTTCAAGATCGCTCCTACAGTCGGACTCCTCCAGGAGCCGAACTTCTTTTGGATTGCTCTTGCAATCGAATCCCTGCAAAAGCCGAACTCCTAGAATTCTTCTTCAGTTGAATTTCTACAGGAACCGACCTTCTTCTAGATTACTCATGCAGTCGGACTCCTCCAGCTCAGTCAGACTTCGAACGCATGCTTCTACCAGACGGCATGGCTGCCATTATCGATCTAACGACACTGCTCTCTCCGTAATAAACTCCATGCAGCCCATAATCGGACGATATGGCCGCCACTATCAGTCTGACGATACCTTTCTCTCCGTAGCAAATCCTATGTGGCTCATGATCAGACGACATGACTGCCACTATCAGTCTGGCGATACCTCTCTCTCCGTAGTAAATCTCATGCAGTTTACTACCGGACGATATGGCTGTCACCATCAACCTGCTACAAGCTCTGTCCAAAAAAAGGGATCCTCTAGATACGATTTCTCTAAGCTCTCCTCTCTTTCTCTAAACTCTGCCGAATTCTTTTCTAAGCACTCCATTTCTATTGATCAGAAGAGCTGACTTGATCATCGGAGGATCCTGACGAAGCCACCACCATCGACTTCAGATGGAACTTTATTTTGTAGATCACTGATGGCGACCTCATCTTCCTCGGCTCCAGCTCGATTCGGTGTCAACCAAATTCTGCACTAATAGAATTGGCACTAGAGGAAGGGTCCTCTATTCTTGAGATTTTTTTGTTCTTAAAGAAGTGCTCTCCCCTCCCTTTCTAGAGATCTCTCTTCTTCCTCTCTAGAGTTCCTCTCTGAGAAAAAATGCCTCCCAGGAGAGCTTCGATCTGGCGATCGATAGCCTTCGTAGTCAGATCCCGTCCAAATCTATCTGCTCCCACTTCAGCCCCGATAACTCAAGCTCTATCTGTAGCCATGGTATATACGGAGCAGTTCAACCTACTGATCCAGCAGGTTCGTGGCCTCACGGAGGCAATGCAGGCCATACATCAGTAGACCCCAGCATTAGTTCGGTCGGTGCAGGCTTCTCCGAAGTCCCATGGTCCGATCTGGAAATGGCCGACTTAGACTATCCGACCTTTGATCCTCGGAAAGGAAAAGCAGAGGATGGAGGGCCTCTGCTCGGGCCACGACTTGACCCAGGAAGAAGTTTCACATCCGTTCCACCAGAAAATCATGAAGATCAACGATCGTGAAGATCTCTTGGATCAAAGGCTCTTAGAAATGAGCCGACGAATCGAAGAGCTCCGTCATATTCTCTCCTCACATGGTAATGATATGTGTACTGATCCTCCTTTTTTGTAGAGAATTATGCACGAACCGATCCCGCCGAACTTCAAGTTTCCATAGTTTGAGAGTTACGACGGAACCACCGATCCGATCGACCATCTGGAGGTCTTTCGGATAATGATATTGCTCCATGGTGTGCCAGACGCTATTTTGTGCCAAACTTTTTCATCCATCCTTAAGAGAGCCATCAGAAACTGGTACTCGGTACTTAAGTCGAGTACCATCTCATCATTTGATCAGATGAGCTATCAATTCATAACTCACTTCGTCAGCAATTGACTTCCGCGCCGAAGTTTGGATTTTCTGATGATCGTCAAGCAGAAGAAGGAAAAATCCATCTGAGCTTATGTCATCCGATTTAATGCTGCCGCATTAGAGATCCGGAACCTGGACCAATCAGTCATCATGGTCGCTCTCAAGGGTGGCCTTCAGAAGAATTATTTGCTGTTCTTCCTAAAAATGAAGTACCCCAGGAATTTTGTCGACATGCTAGCTCGGGTTGAAGGTTATACCCGGACTGAAGAGGCCTTCAAGGCCAAGGATGATGAAGCCTTTGGTGAGCGACGAATCGATGGGCCGGGCAGGTCCATCGAAGAAGGAAAGCCGAGTGAAGCTCGACCACGTTCTCGGACTCCTTCTGAGTACAAGCGAGCTCGAACTCCTCCCCGGGCTCGGAGAAAGGGAAGCCCTGATGGAAGGGCGCGCCGAGATTCTCTCCAACAAAGATTTCACAACTACGTCCTTCTTAATGCTCCAAAAATCCAAGTGTTGATGAAAATCAGGAAGCAACTATCGAGACCAGAGAGGATGCGTTCTCGCCCCAGTAAGCATAATCCCAACAAGTTCTGTCTTTATCATCGTGACCACGGTCATGACACTGAGGAGTGTATCCAACTCTAGGATGAGATCGAGGAGCTCATCAGGCGAGGCAGACTTGGTCGATTCCTGTAGAGATGATCCGAAGGATGGAAAGATCGATCGAGGATGTTACCACAGTCTGAACCACTAAGGGGAGAGGATCAACAAGAAGATCGACCGTCTGTCGACGTCATCAACACTATCTCGGAGGGACTTCAGCGAGGAGAAGCCAGCGGATCCAAGGGATTGGTGAAGAGATGGAGGACTGAGGAACCCATGACCTTTATCGAGACAGACGTCTAGGGGGTCCAGTTCTCGCATTATGATGCGGTTGTATCTCTTTAAACATTGTCGACTATGATGTACGTTGCATTTTGGTAGATAATGGAAGCTCGACCGACGTATTGTTTTACGATGCTTTCTCAAAAATATCCTTATCCGATGACCGCTTGGGGCCTATGAACTTTTCTTTGATAGATTTCACTGCGATGCTGTATCAGTGGAGGGCAT
The DNA here is from genome assembly GCA_006176705.1 of Cocos nucifera. Taxonomy (NCBI): domain Eukaryota; kingdom Viridiplantae; phylum Streptophyta; class Magnoliopsida; order Arecales; family Arecaceae; genus Cocos; species Cocos nucifera. The sequence continues at coordinate 166,185 of QRFJ01000513.1, read as the reverse complement.
AATAATTTTAGCTGTGACTGCAGGGCAACGTCAAAAATTGGCTAAGACGCAGATCAATTTTTTAGTCGTAAGAACTCTATTCGTCTATAATGCTATTCTCGACCGACCTGATCTAAATGCACTTCGGACGATGGTATCAACCTATTATTTGAAGATGAAGTTTTCGATAAGTCACGGGATCGGAGATGTCAGAAAAGATCAGGCTTTGGTGAGGCGTTGCTACTCAATCATCCTGCATAAGAAAGAGCGGTCCGATCCTTATCCTATCGATGGGCTGGATGTCCGTGATGACCTCATGAAGGAGCGGGGCAAGCCCATGGAGGACCTCATCTCTGTACCCTTAAATAATGGAAATATGGAGCACGCAGTGCAGATCGACTCCAACTTGGAAGATGAGGTTCGAAAGTAACTCGTTACCTTTCTCAGGAGAAATGCGGACGTCTTCATCTGGACCCCAGCAGATATGTCAGAAATTGACTCGAGGTCATGGAACATCGACTGACCGTTGATCCGAAGCATCGATCGATAAAAGAGAAGATGCGCCACCACGTCCTAGAGAGATAGAAAGCAATCGCCGAAGAAGTAGGCAAGCTCCTCAAGGTTGGATTCATCCAGAAGGTTAACTATCTGACCTAGGTCTCAAACGTGATCCTCGTCAAAAAGGTAAACAACAAGTAGAGGATATGCATAGACTTTAAAATGCTGAACAAAGTTTGCCCAAAAGATAGCTATCCTCTATCCAGGATTGATCAATTGATGGATGCGATCTCGGGCCACGAGCACCTCACCTTCATGGATGCCTTCTCCGATTATAACTAGATACGGATGGTATCTGAGGACGAGGAGAAAATCGATTTTGTTACTGACTGTGGTTTTTATTATTACAGGGTTATGCCCTTTGGACTTAAAAATGCAGGGGCAACATACTAGCGCCTGATCAACAAGATCTTCAAGGAGCAGATCGATTGTAATATGGAGATGTACATGGATGACATGCTCATCAAAAGTCGAACTTCTACAGACCACCTCATCGATCTTGAAGAGACCTTCGATGCATTCAGGAAGCACAAGATGAAACTGAATCTGACCAAGTGCGCCTTTGGTGTGATCTCTGAAATGTTTCTGAGGTTCATGGTGTTGAAGCATGGGATTGAAGCAAATCTCAAAAAACTTTGAGCCATTCAGAAGATGACTGCTCCAAAAATGATCAAAAAAGTTCAATGCCTGACTGAAAAAGTGGCATCCCTAAATTACTTCATCTCGAAATTGGTCGAGTGATGTATACTCTTCTTCCGAGTTCTCAGACAACCAAAGAACTTCTGCTAGATGGCGGAGTGCCAACGGACGTTCGAGGAGCTTAAAAACTACCTCGGCTCATCTCCACTACTGACAAAGTCCAAACTCAGAGAAGAATTATTTCTATACCTAGCAGTCTCTCCGGTGGCCTTGACGGCAGTCCTGGTCAAGGAAGAAGCGAAGATGCAGCGACAGATCTACTACGTAAGTCGGATCCTGAGGGATACAGAGATCAGATACTCTAGGCTAGAAAAATTGACTTACTTTCTTCTAATTGCTGTCAGAAGACTTTGACCTTACTTTCAGGGGCACACCATAACGGTCCTGATAGACCAACCAATAAAAATAGTTCTTCATCAAACGGATGCTTCCGGGAGAATTGCAAAATAGGCGATCGAGCTCACAAAATTTGACATCAACTATCAACCCCAGCCATCGATCAAGGCTCAAATATTGACAGATTTTATGATAGAATATACTATTCCAGCTGAAGTCGAGCTTGAATAGAACGAGATCGGTGCCCTGCTGTCGCGACCGAACCTCCCCGAGGAGAGTGTCGACCCTTTCGAAGGCTTTTGAGCTCTGTATGTGGATGGTTCATCCAACTTCGTTGGAGCAGATGCGGGATTGGTCTTAGTCAGTTCCAAGGGAGTCATCGTCGAGTACGCGCTACGCTTCAAATTTTCTGCGACTAACAATAGGACCGAATATGAAGTACTGATCGTCGGATTAAAAATAGCAAGAAAATTGAAAGTAGATCGGCTTCAAATCTATAGCGATTTTTAATTAGTGGTCGGCCAAGTTAGTGGCTGCTACGAAGTATGGAAGGAAAGCATGATGAAATACCTTGAGAAAGTAAAGGATTTGACTCTGATCTTCGACAGTTTTGGCATTCGACAGATTCCGAGGGCAGAAAATATAAGAGCCGATCTTCTCTTTAAGTTGGCCACTTCAGTCTAGTCGAACTGTCCAAAGAAGTATTTTTCAAGACTCTGAAGTATCCAAGCCCAGAGGAATCTTAAGTCATTTTACAGACGAAGCTCGAGCCGAGCTGGATTGATCCGTTGGTCGCCTACCTCAAGGAAGGAGTCCTTCCTCATGATCCGAAAGAAGCTCGAAAACTCAGAAATCAAGTCTCTCGATATATTTTGTATGAGGGTAGGTTGTATAAGAGATCGTACTCGCTATCATTGCTAAGATGTCTCCAACCTTCAGAGGTCGACTTCACATTATGGAAAGTGCACGAGAGAATCTATGAAAGTCACGTAGGAGTCAGATCCCTATCATAAAACTACTTTGGCAAGGGTACGATTGACCGACCTTATTTCATGATTCTATGGAGTATGTTAAGAAATATGACCGCTGTCAGAAAAATGCAAACGTACAAAGACAGCTGGCCTCCAAGCTTACTTCGCTAAGTGCACCTTGGCCATTTATGCAATGGGGAATGGACATACTTGGCCCTTTTTCAACGACGTCCGGGCAGCGAAAGTTTCTCCTGGTCATTATCGACTATTTCACCAAATGAGTCGAGGCTGAGCTGCTAGCAAAAATTATCGAGGTCAAGGTACAGGACTTCATCTGAAAGTTGATAGTTTATCAGTTCGGTCTACCCCAAACTCTCATAACTGATAATGGATGACAGTTCGCTGGAACGAGGTTCGTCAAGTTCTACGAAAATTTAAATATCTTCCATCACTTCACATCAGTAGCTCACCCACAGGCAAATGGAGAAATCAAAGTGACCAACCAGACTCTATTGCAAGGCATCAAGATGAGGCTCGATAGAGCAAAGGAGGCCTGGGTGGATGAACTCTACCACGTTCTTTGGGCATACCGAACTACACAAAGGTTGCTAACTAGAAAAACATCCTTCATCTTGACCTTCGAAATGGAGGCAGTCATACCGATCAAGCTTAAACTCCTATCAACATGGGTCACGGCCATCAATGAGCAACATAATCCATAGGACCTCAGAGCCAACCTTGATCTGTTGGAAGAAAAAAGGAAGGAAGCCTAGGTCCGGATGATGGCCTACAGATGAACGGTGGCCCGATATTATAACTCCAGAGTCAGAAGTAAAATGTTCAAAGTGGAGGACTTAGTGCTTCGGCGAGCCGTCATCTCCCAACCTCAAAGTCAGAAAAAGCTTACCTTAAATTGGAAAGGCCCATATGAAGTGGTAGAGGTCGTCCAACCTAAAATTTATCGTCTGAAGGAGCTCGTAGGAGCAACGCTCCCACGATCTTGAAACTCAAAAAATCTGAGGATATACTACCAGTAATTTTTCCTCAATAAAATACCTTGATTTCAGCATTATTATTTCTTAATGCAAAAATTATGTGATGACAGGAAAGAAGCAACTAAAAGCAGCCATGTTAGGAACAGGAGCAAAACCTCATCCTAACATGAGCAAAGTCGAAGATCTCATTCATTTTAGACGAGATGAGAGGAGAGGCCCTGGCAACAGCCCTTATATGCTCCCACAGTCCGTTAGAAATAGGAGGAGAACCTCATCCTAACATGAGCAAAGTCGAAGGTCTCGTTCATTCTAGACGAGATGGAGGGAGAGGCCCTGATAATGGTCCTTATGTGCCCCCACAGCCCGTTAAAAATAGGTGGAGAACCTCATCCTAACGTGAGCAAAGTCGAAGGCCTCGTTCATTTTAGATGAAATGGGGGGAGAGGCCCTGGCAATGATCCTTATGTGGCCCCATAATCCATTAGGAACAGGAGAAGAACCTCATCATAACGTGAGTAAATTCAAAGATCTCGTTCATTTTAGACGAGATGGAGGGAGAGGCCTTGACAATGGCTCTTATGTACTCCCACAGTCTGTTAGAAATAGGAGAATCTCATCCTAATATGAGCAAAGTCGAAGACCTCGTTCATTTTGGACGAGATGGAGAGAGAGGTCCTGACAATGGTCCTTATGTGCCCCCACAGTCCGTTAGGAATAGGAGGAGAACCTCGTCCTAACGTGAGTAAAGTCGAAGGCTTCGTTCATTCGAGATGAGATAAGAGAAAAGATTCCGACAACGGCCCTTATGTGCCCTCACAGCTCGTTAGAAATAAGACGAGAACCTCATCTTAACGTGAGCAAAGTCGAAGGCCTCATTCATTCTAGATGGGATTAGAGAAAAGGCTCCAACAATGGTCTCATTATGCCTGACAACAACGGAAGATAAGATCTCCTCCGAGCTCCACCTTCGACCTCGACTGCTGGAGATATGATCTCTCCCGAGGCTCTACATCGATAGGAGATAAGATCTCCTACAACCTTGACTGCTGGAGATAAGATCTTCCCCGAGCTTCTACGTCAACAAGAGATGAAATCTCCTTCAACCTCGGCTGCTGGAGATAAGATCTCCTTCAAACTTTTACGTCAATAGGAGATGAGATCTTCTTCAACCTTGGTTGGAGATGAGATCTCCTCCGAGCTTCTACAGGAGATGAGATCTCCTTCAACATCGGTTGTTGGAGATAAGATCTTCTCCGAGCTCCACCTTCAACCTCAACTGCTGGAGATAAGATCTCTTCCGAGCCTCTACGTCGGTAGGAGATAAGATCTTCTTCAACCTTGATTGCTGGAGATAAGATCTCCCTCGAGCTCCACCTTCAATCTCGATTGCTAGAGATAAGATCTTCCCCGAGTCTCTATGCCGGCAGGAGATAAGATCTCCTTCAATCTCAATTGCTGGAGATAAGATCTCCCCCGAGCTTCATCTTCGATCTCAGCTGCTGGAGATAAGATCTTTTTCGAGCTTCTACGTCAACAGGAGATGAGATCTTCTTCAACCTTAGTTGCTGGAGATAAGATCTCTTCCGAGCTTCTACGTCAACAGAAGATGAGATCTCCTTCAACCTTGGCTAAAGATGAGATCTCCCTCGAGCTTCTACAAAAGATGACATCTCCTTCAACCTCGGCTGCTAGGGATAAGATCTCCTCTGAGCTTCTATATCGATAGAAGATAAGATCTCCTATAATCTCAACTGCTGGAGATAAGATCTTTCTCGAGCTTCTATGTCAACAGGAGATGAGATCTCCTTCAACCTCGGCTGCTGGAGATAAGATCTCCTCCGAGCTTCACCTTCAACCTCGACTGCTGGAGATAAGATTTTCTCCGAGCCTCTACGGTCAGCAGAGATAAGATATCTTTCAACCTCGATTGCTGAAGATAAGATCTCTCCCGAGGTCCACCTTTGATCTTGGCTGCTGGAGATAAGATCTTCTTCGAGCCTCTACGTCGATAGGAGATAAGATCTTCTACAACCTTGGCTGCTGGAGATAAGATCTCTTCCGAACTCTATCTTTAATCTCGATTGTTGGAGACAAGATCTCCCTCGAGTCTCTACGTCGATAAGAGATAAGATCTTCTTCAACCTCAATTGCTGGAGATAAGATCTCCTCCAAGCTCCACTTTCGACCTTGGCTGCTGGAGATAAGATTTTCTCCGAGCTTCTACGTCAATGGAAGATGAGATCTTCTTCAACCTCGACTATTGGAGATAAGATCTCCCCCGAGCTTCTACATCAATAGGAGATGAGATCTCTTCAACCTCGAATGGAGATAAGATCTCCTCCGAGCCTCTACATCAGTAGAAGATAATATCTCCTTCAACCTCAATTGCTGGAGATAAGATCTCTTCCGAGCTTCACCTTCAACCTCGACTGTTAGAGATAAGATCTTCTCCGAGCCTCTACGTCAACGGAGATGAGATATCCTTCAACCTCGACTGTTGGAGATAAGATCTTCCCCGAGCTTCTACGTCGATAGAAGATAAGATCTCCTACAATCTCGACTGCTGGAGATAAGATCTCTTCTGAGCTTCTACGTCAACAGGAGATGAGATCTCCTTCAACCTCGACTGGAGATGAGATCTTCCCCGAGCTTCTACAAAAGAAAAAATTCTTCTTCAACTTCGACTGGATATGAGATCTTCCTCGAGTTTCAATTTCGACGTCAACCTTAACTGAAGATAAGATCTCCCCCAAGATTCAACCTAAACTGGTGCAAAGCCTTGAAGAGGACTTCGGCAGTCATCCTTTTTTGTACTTTCTTCCTTCGAGTTTCGAACTCAAAAGTGGAAGGACTATTATTGGGGATAAACCCCGCTCCCACCGAAGTCCGATCTGGTACTTAGCCTAATGCAGCTGGTGATCGCGGAAGAGCTTCAACCAAAAATTCTCTCCCCAGCAATCGACCTTATTCAGTGGCCGAATTCCTCCAGCAGTCGAATCCAACCAAACTTCTCAGTGGCCGACCTCCAGCCGAACCCCTTCAATCGGTCGAACTTCTCAGTGGCTAAGCCCCAGTCGAACTTCCTCCGAATTTCTTCTTCAGTCGAGCTTCTGCGGGAGCCGAACTTCCTCTGGATCCTTCTTGAGTCGGGCTTCTGCGGGAGCCAAACTTCCTCCGGATCCTCGATCAGTCGGACTTTTACGAAAGCCGAACTCTCTCCAGATCCTCCTTCAGTCGGACTTTTGCGGGAGCCGAACTCTCTCCGGATCCTCCATCAGTCGGACTTCTATGGGAGCCGAACTTTCTTTGGATTTCTTCTTCAGTCGGGCTTCTGTGGGAGCCAAAACTCTCTCTGGATCCTCCTTCAGTCAAGCTTCTGTGGGAGCCAAACTTCCTTCGAATTCTTCTTTCAGTCGGACTTCTGTGGGAGCCAAACTTTCTTCGGATTCTTTCTTCAGTCGGGCTTCTACAGGAGCCGAACTTCTTCCGGATCACTCCTGCAGTCGGACTCCTCTGAGAGTCGAACTCCTTCTAGATCGCTCCTATAGTCGGACTTCTTCAGGAGCTGAACTCCTTCCGAATTGTTCCTACAGTCGGATCCCTCCAGGAGTCGAACTCCTTCTGTCAAATTTTCACAAGATCCAAACTTCTTCTGAAATTCTTCTTCAATCGGATTCCTCCAGGAGTCGAACTCCTTTCGGATCGCTCCTACAGTTGGACTCCTCCAGGAGCCGAACTCCTTTCGGATTGCTTCTGCAGCTGGATCTCTCTAGGAGCCGAACTCCTCCTAGAATTCTCCTTCAGTTAGATTTCTACAGGAGTCGACATCCTTCCGGATTACTCTTACAGTCAGACTCTTCCAGCTCAGTCGGACTCCGAATGCATGCTTTCACCAGATGGCATGGCTACCATTATTGGTCTGGCGATACCGCTCTCTCCATAATAAATTTCATGCGATCGACGACCGAACGACATGGCTGCTACTAATAGTCTGACGACACCTTTCTCTCTGTAACAAATTCTATATGACCTACGATCAGATGGCATGGCTGCCACTATCAGTCTGGCAATACCTCTCTTTCCATAGCAAATTTCACGTGGTCCACTACCAGACGATATGACTGTCACCATCAATTTGCTATAAGCTCCGTTCATAAAAAGGAATCATCTAGATACAATTTCTCTAAGCTCTCCTCTCCCCTTCTAAACTCTGCCGAATTCTTTACTGAGCACTCCATTTTTGTTGGCCAGAAGAGCTGACTTGATCGTCGGAGGATTCTATCGGAGCCACCACCATCGACTCTAGATGAAACTTTATTTAGCAGATCACCGACAGCGACCTCGATTTTTTCGGCTTCAGCTCGATCTGGCATCAACCAAATTTTGCACCAATAGGTTCAATATTGATATCTTAGTTTCTGGTTAGTATCATTATCAATAGAAATATTAGGGCAATAAAAGTTTGATAATCTTATCCTAAATATGATGAATGAGTGGTGGCATGGAAACTATCAGGATTTCAATCTCGTCCTCCTCCTCCTTCTTCTTCTTCTTCTTATTTGCCATTTTAGAAAGCTGGCTGCTTATCTTGCTGAACCTTATTCTAATGTTTTTATTTTGGTGCAGTGGGATCGGGGGATGGGGTGTAAAGTGAGATGTAACAGTTCACCTCCTCGACCATTAAGGATGTGTTAGGCCACTCAAGTAAACATCCAAATAAGCAATCTAATTAAGTTGGCACTCTTTTCTCTCTATTCTTTGTTAAATATAAACAAATTCTTTCATGGCCTAATGCATGAGCAGTGATAACTCACCTGTAGAGGGAGCAGAAATCATGAATCCAGCTATTTCACTCTTTTCAGCTAAATATTTGTCGAAGTATTTAGATTTTTTTTAATAAAATAGTTATTTTTTTGAAAATTTGTTACATAATGCTTTGATTTCCAAATGTACTTATTCGACTTAGTTCATAAATAAATAGTTCATATAAGACAGAATAATTTATTCTGGAATAGAGAAGAGTACTAAAAGTTAATTTACTTATTTCAGATCGATTTATTCTATTTTCAAATACGCGCGTCTAAACAATTCTATTAAAAAGTTAAAAAAAGAACTCACCTTTGAACGATGGCAACTATGTATCTTAGATTGCTGAAAAAGCATTGTAAAAGATAGTGAAACGAATATGATTTTTTTTTTTTAAAAAAAGATGGATACCTTATCTCAGTATCCAAGCAAAAACCAAATGTAGCATAACTACGGATGGGATAAAACGAAAGAAGGGAATTGTACGCTTGCTCAAAAGACCTTGCTTCCTACCGAGAGAAGCAAGTCCCGGCAAGCGAATACCATACACCGTGCCATCCCATGTGAGAACAATAGCTTGGCGTCGTCATAACGACAATGTCGATGCCTGCAAAGTCTTCTGCCAGCACGTTCCTCCAAGTCCTCCACCATTGCTTAAAGTCTGTTGCCATCTTTTCTTTTGTTTTTTGAGCTGAAATGGTCTTAGCTTTACGCTCTGAGACGACAACCTTTCCACCCTGGCTCCCACTTTTTGGCCTGCTGAGGGCATCATTGTTATGATGTAGAACACACAGAGAGAGAGAGAGAGAGAGAGTCAAAGAAGCTGTGGAGAAAAATGAATAAAAAATGATCTACTGAAACGGCTTCTGCTGGAAGTGGCCGTTGTTGCTCTCTGTGTTGCAGCATTCCACGTGATCGTGCATTCTTTTTTCTCGGCGTGATCCAACGCAAAAAAGCCTTTTCATCATTCAATGAACCAGGAAAGGATTTAATCCACCTATATGATGACAAAAAACAGGGATATATAGTTGAGCACAGGCCTTTCTATTAAATTTGGGGTTGTTGCTGAAGACAAAGTCCATGAGTTTGTTAGTTGGTCACCTTTTTCTAATTTATTTTTGGAAAAAACATGATCGCTTAAGGCAGCACAAGACTCTCTAGCTCTGCATAGCAAGCATTATTGCAAAAGCATTCGGTTCTGTTTAGGATCTCGTGAGAGTTGGCAGCATGTCCGTGGCTGGATTACCATAACATGCATATTCTTTCCTTCCACCGTCTCTCTGGCTCTATTAATAATCTACCTGTAAGAAGTAATAAGTAAATTAACATCATGTTGCACCTCACAGCTAGGTATTAAAGTATAATTATATGTGTAGCAAGAAAAACAAATAAAATAAAATTAGCCATGTTTCTTTTTTAAGGAATTTAATATCTGATTCTTTCTTTGACTGGAATTTTGACATGTATTTCTTTAACTATTATCATTTAACTTTTAATCCCGCACATATTTACACAGAATTTGCACAAAGTTAGATTTATATTACATGTAGTTATATTAGTTCTTGTATATAGTTATATCGTCCCTGCACATCCTTACACATGTCTATATGCAGTTATTTATAGTCGTATGTGTATTAGAAAATAAGGTGTGTGTTTGGAGAATTAAAAAAGTTTTGAAACTTGGGGCAGGTGTTGAAGCCTGGATCACGTACTAAAAATTATAGTACAATTAATAGAACGGCTGCAATGTACTTTTTTTTTTTTTTTTTTTTTTTAAATCGTGCCATCTTCTGCTATCCACCTTTTCCTTTTTCAGTGTACCAATTGCCTTCTGTATTGTTCCACGATGCAACATGCGGAAAGGATAAAGTTTTTGGGGAATCTTATACGGTTGAAATCTTGCACGTAACATGCGTTGCATTTATTTTAGATGCTCGCCAAAATCTGGCACGTGCATCCCTTTCTTAACCGTTTCATTGCTTCGAGTCTTCACGAGAGCTTCAGTTCCCAGCATCTTCACGGCGGTACAAAATCAACAAACGTAGAAACTCCAAGAGATAAAAATTTCTCTATATCTAACGTCTAGAAGAAACTTCAAAAATCGGATAGCAATTTAAGTTATCTATATATGCATAAATTTATGATGTATAAATATCATGTAGATGAATATATATATATATATATATATATATATATATATATATATATATATATATATATATATATATATATATATATATATATATATAAAATATTATTTAATTAAATGAAAAAATTAATATAATATTAAAAAATTAAATTAAAATTTATATATGTAAATTAAATAATATGATTAAAATCTATTCTTTCAATGAAAATTCATTCTTATAATTAAATAATATAATAAAAAAAATGAACTAATATCAAGAATTTGAATAGATATAATTTTGTTATATTTATTTATTAATTTTAAAATAATTATTTTTTTAAAAAAGAGCACATCTGGAATCGTGGAACCGCGTACAACGTGTGGGCTCAAAATTAATTTTTTATTATTTAAAATTTGGTCCGGTAGAAAAATGGATGCACTTTCTTAATGGCATGAGAAGAGCCAACTCTTTGTACGAGCTCTGAGGTATGGATTTTGATGTGGGGACACTTTCACGCTTTCTTACCTGGGTAAACAAGGCGTGGCGAGTACATAATTTGGAGTTGATGGGCGATGTCTCGGATCTAAATTTATTTATTTTTAATTAAATTTTATATTAGATTCATATAAAATTTAATATTTTTTAGCTCCAAGCTCAAATCTATCGTTATTTCATTGACAGGTTATCTGGGCTTATGGGCCTAGGAAGTGAACATCTGGTTTGGTGGCTTAATTGGATGCAAGACGGTAACGGTGAAGTTAGAGGGGCGCATGGGGTAGATTGTCTCTAATATATGACCATGTGTGCATATAGAAAATCCAAGTATACGAGCTGTTTGAGGGTATAGAGTAAACATTGACCTAATTCTAACCGGAGGTATCTTTGCTAGCTAATAGATCAGATGGTTCCTTTAATGGTTTTTAGAACTTAGAAGTGACAAATGACCATTCATAATTGAAATTAATGTTTAGATTACTAGACTAGGCTAATTGGGAATTTAAGCAACAAGTTATTTGGACATGTGGGCCTAAGAAGTGAACATCTGATTTACATGTTTAATAGCATAATTTCTTGCAAAAGATAGCAACAGTTGGCAGGTTGCCTCTAATATATGATCATGTCTGCACATAGCAAATCCAAATTTAAGAGCTATTCTAGGGTATGAACAACGATCTAATTCTAAATAGAGGTATCTTCGCTAGCTGATAGAGATGGTTCCTTTAACGGTTGTTAGAAGTGACTAATAAGATTATCTTACGCGCAGGCATTCCTTCTTGACCATCTTCTTAATTGAACCTGGGTGCAATTTATTCGGAGGAGTTAGACTCTTGAATGAAATGAGAATTTTCATTCTAGCAATTTGGTTGAAGAAAATTTCATTCAAGTTCTAGTTTCAAGAAAGGATGAGAATGCTCTAATTCATAAAAAAAAATGCAATCCCTACTCTCCTCTAGTATTTAAATCTCATTTAATTCTGATGTTGGTCATGAACCAAACACTTGAAGAATATAGCTATTTTGATTTTCATTTCAATCTATTCTCATTCTGATTCCAATCACGAATGAAACATGCCCTAATATTTAGATTACTAGGATTAGGCCTAATTGGGTATTAAAGTTGAGTTTATTTTAAAACCATGCTCAACCAGATCAATATAGAACCTGGGCTAGGTCTACCTCAAGTTGGATGCTACTGATTGGATCCTAGTGATCAGGCTATATATAGTGCAGTTCTATCGGACCAAAATCCTAATTAGGTCCTCTAACATAAGTCTCACGGAATATAATATAAGAATTTGCCATCCATCTCATTCGCCTGCCCTTCACGCATCTCTCTTCCATACCGCCTTTTGTAGTTGAATTAGAAAAGACTCCGCCCAATCCACATGGATATTTGGAGCCAAAAGAATATGCATGGGATCCACCACAGGCCTACGTTAGGCTTGCTACTGTTTCTGAAGGTGCTGGTAACTCATAAAACATTGTTGGGTTATAACACGAGTCATGCTTGGTCCACGGTAGAAGTGAAATATAGGGACGTAATCCAGCTTATTCCGCGTCATTCCTCCTCCTCCACTATTAAACTCAAACAAGAATTCCAAATTAACTCACTCATTCACCGACTCAAAATTTTTTTTTTTTTTTTTTTTTTTTTTGGTACAAGACTCGAATTTGTTTGAGGTGGATGATGGCTTCCACTACAAATACCTGTCGTACATCCGTAACCTTTTAACCATCTGTTCGACAAAAATCAGAAGATATCTACATAAAAACGAAAAACAATAAAGAAATCAGGAAGAAAAAATGTGTCTCCCCGATTGACACGTGGATCCCAACCCAAAGAAGTGACCCCACACGGGAAGAAAATCAGGGATAACCCAATCACAGCTCGTGAAGGAGATTCGTAGCCAAAAAACCACGCCCGAAGGATCTCAAACCGTAGTGGCGCTGGCGTGCCAACTGTTCGACCGCAACCTTCATGAAACCCATCAACCAATCAAACGAAAGATCTAGATTTCCGTGGATGAGGACTCCACCCACTTGACCTCCTCTCCAATTTCCCGCCTCTTATTAAGTACCCCTCGGATCCAACCCTTCACTCAGAGCACCTTCCAGCCGCTTCCATCGATCATCGCCCCTTCTCCTATCCCGGAGGCGTCATATAGTCCTTCTCAATGGCTGCCACCATGGGCCTCTCCTCCCCCTTCCTTGCCGGGAAGGCGGTGAAGCTCGCCCCCTCGACCTCCCCCGTCCTTGGCGAGGGCAGGGTCACCATGCGGAAGACCGTCGGCAAGCCCGTCTCCTCCGGCAGCCCATGGTACGGCCCAGACCGTGTCAAGTACCTCGGCCCCTTCTCCGGCGAGCCCCCATCCTACCTGACCGGCGAATTCCCCGGCGACTACGGGTGGGACACCGCCGGCCTCTCGGCCGACCCCGAGACCTTTGCCAAGAACCGCGAGCTCGAGGTGATCCACTGCAGGTGGGCCATGCTGGGCGCCCTCGGCTGCGTCTTCCCCGAGCTTCTGGCCCGCAACGGGGTCAAGTTCGGCGAGGCCGTGTGGTTCAAGGCCGGAGCCCAGATCTTCAGCGAGGGTGGTTTGGACTACTTGGGCAACCCAAGCTTGATCCATGCCCAGAGCATTCTGGCCATCTGGGCCTGCCAAGTTATATTGATGGGGGCCGTCGAGGGTTACCGCGTCGCCGGTGGGCCGCTCGGCGAGGTCACCGACCCGCTATACCCCGGTGGGAGCTTCGATCCCTTGGGCCTGGCCGATGACCCAGAGGCTTTCGCGGAACTTAAAGTGAAGGAGATCAAGAACGGCAGGCTGGCCATGTTCTCCATGTTCGGATTCTTTGTTCAGGCTATCGTCACCGGCAAGGGTCCGTTGGAGAACCTGGCCGACCACCTTGCGGATCCTGTTAACAACAACGCTTGGGCCTACGCCACCAACTTCGTGCCCGGCAAGTGAGGGAGTATCCTTTGGTGGAGAAGAAAGTCTTCTTCTGTTGGGGTTTTATTTTCGAAATTGAGATTGCTGGTGTGATGTAGGATATTATTCCTGTGCAATATTGTTCTCGTTCTTGATCATCAAGTATCTTCTGTTCATCTTTTCTTTTGTCTCTTTTTTTAGTATGTTTTGATGAAGATTGGTAGCTACTCGGTGCCCCAAATCCAATTCCTTCCGGATCTAGGTCAATCAAAACTTAATTACCTATGCCAAGGCCCGCAGTGAGTGAAGCTTTGCAGGTGCATTGCACATGAGTACCTTATAGGCGTTCCCCATCATGGAGAGCCTTGATTGCGGGGATTGGACTTGTCAAATTCGAGCGAAGTACCATAGGGGATCTGAACCCGCATAATTTTTTTTTATAGGGCTAGATGATTATTACTTTATCTTTTTTTCTTAGATGAAAAATATTTTCTACGATACGGTGGTGGTGTAGCTTCATGGACACCGTCCATGATGATTAGCTCTCGGATGGAACTGGAGTATGGCATCCTAGAGCAAGAGGCAATACCCCGAGCAATGTCCGTGGAACTACATCCCACTCGTAGCATCGAAAGAATTTTGTCTTCTTAGATTAAACCTCAGACCTCCGCTAAGCAGGCCTAGCCCGCCTAAAGTGAGCTAGGCTAGGACCGGACTTACTTTATGAAGGTTTATAGGCTTAGGCTTGGGCTTAAATATTAGGCCCACATTACTTTGGACTTGATTCAATTCAGGCATTTAGAGAGATACGAAGACTTTTTGCGATAATCTGCTCTCCTCTTCCACTATCTCTGAAAGAGGAGATGGTAGACATCCTTCCCCTCCTCACCATCAATGGGTGGCGAGCAGCAGACGAAAGGAGATAGTAGGTGGTGCATGAGATGAGGTGATGGAAAGCAGCTAATACGAGAGATGATGGTGGGTGCAACTGCGAGCACCGGAGGAGCCAAGGGAATAGGGTCTCATTTTTTTTTTTAATTTTATCTTTTAAGAAGTATGATGAGAAAAAAAAATTTAATATTTTTAAAATCATCCATTGGCCTTGAGCTGGGCTTCAACGAATAATTTATTTTTAAAGTTAGACTCAGCCCAGCGTAAACTTACAATGGACTAGCCTAGGCTTGGCATATGCTGATATTGCATTAAACAACGTATTAGTATATAATTATTTACAACATTTCTATATCAAACAAGAAGTAATCCCACAATAACATAGATCTCCTGATGTGGCTTTTCAATTACATACCATCAATTTGTTTTTAGAAATTCACTTTATATATTATGATATATATGATGTATTGCAAATATTTTTATTAGGACTCTTGATGCTATCTTCATGGCTTGGAGGAATATTTTGAATTATCCAAGCTCATCATCATGCTTATCACATTAGACACTCCGGTCCATCATTAGACACGGCTCCTTTCCTTGCTACATACAAAATCTGGTATCCTTTATTTTTTTGAGATAAAGAGATGTGCTAACATCACTTAGAACTCGTTTGGTTTATGAGAAGTGGAGGAAGGAAAGAGGTAGTTTCCAAAAAATAGAAAAAGTATTTCTTATTTGGTTGGAGTTTTAAGAGTAGAGAGAATAAAAAAATTCTTTCCATGAAAAGTCATTTCTTACACATGAAAAGTGAAAATCAAAGAGATGGATTTAGGTCAATCAAAACTTAATTATCTATAACCAATTCTGTAGTGAGTGAAGATTTATAGATGCATCACACGTAAGTATCATATAGGCTTTGCCCCATCATGAAAAGTCTTGATTGCCGCACCTCTCAAATTCGAGCAAACTAGAGGGGATCTAAACCCTTATCATCATAATTTATTTTTATAGGGCTAGACGACTATTACTTTATCTTCTTCTTAGATTCAATCTCGAACCTCTCCTAAGCAGGCCTGGTCTAACTAGATTGAGCTAGGCTAGGGCCGGATTTACTTATAAGATCTATGTGATTAGGCTTGGGCTTAAACGTTAAGCACACATTGCTTTGGTCTTGATTTAGAAAGGGGCTAACCTAGCCCACAGCCCATTAGCTTCAGTGATGGAGAGCTCTGTAGACTTTTTGCGATGTTCTGCTCTCTTCTTTTCGTATCTCTGAAAGAGGAGATGGTATATATCCTTCTCTTCTTCACCACCAATAAGTGGCGAGAAGTAGAGAAAATGAGATGACAGAAAGCATCCAATGCGAGATGAGAAGATGGTGGGTTGCGACTTGCGAGCACCAGAGGAGCCAAGGGAATTGGGATCTCATTTTATTTTTTTTCTTTATTTTTTCTATTTTTTAAGAAGTATGATGAGAAAAGAAATTATAATATTTTTGAAATCATGGGCCTTGAGCCACACGCTTCGGCAAATAATTTACTTGTAAAGTTAGACTTGACCTAGCATAAACGGCTAGCCTAGGCTTGGCATATTTTTATATTACATCAAATGTCGTATTAGTATATAATTAATTATGACATTTTTATGTCAAACATGAAGTAATCCCTCAATAACATAGATCTCCTGACGTGGCTTTTCAATTACGGATGAACAATTTGTTCTTAGAAATTCATTTATATATATATATATATATATATAATGTGTCGCCAGTACTTTTATTAGGAATAATGTGTCGCTAGTACTTTTATTGGGAACCTTGATGCTGCCTTCATCACTTGGAGGAATATTTTGAATTATCCAAGCCCATCATCATCCTTATCATATTAGACACTCCCGTTCATCATCAGACACGGCTCGATATACAAAACCCGGTATCCTTTATTTTTTTGAGATAAAGGGTGGTGCTAACACCACTTAGATTTTATTCCACGAAGAAGAAATGGAATCAGCACTACGATGCAGGCATGCCAACAGCTGTTAGCTGAGCTCATTAATATCCAATTAATTCTTTGTAGGAAGGATGGGTGTTCAATCTTGGATGATGGCACATAATCACCGTATTATTTAAATATCATTACCAAACAAACTTAAATTGTTGGCAGGTCCGTACGTAGAAACTCCCCCAAGCTCGCATGCTAAATGTGAAACTCGGTCCACGGGACATCGTGTCCGACGCTCTGACATCAAGTTGACGGAGGCGACTCCATGCGGCGGGCATTGCAGGTGCTGATGACCAGTCGAGCCATAACCTAGCCCACCCTCCGTCCTCAACGAGCGGGTAACATTGACTCGAACGACCACGTACTTGCCGAGATCAACGCGTCCGTCGGCCACGGTTTCACACCTTCTCGTCGCTTTCATCCTGCACTGACACAAGCACAAACACGTTACACGCGGGTCCCACAAAGTGGTTCATTTATTTAGCCCTATTGTAATCGACGCATTTTTTTTAAAAATAAATAAATAAATAAAAAGGCCAAACCGCGTGGATACTTTAGATGGAGATGGTACCTGGGCTTCCATTCCTTTCCCACAACAAAATACATGTCGATTCATATACAAGAATGTTGTAGCAATAATCACGAAGATATAGGTGTAATGGTCTAGCGTGATTCGAAATTAGAGCACAGTCATTGAGGGGAAACAACTTGTTTTTAAAAGAAAGAAAACAAAATAAACTTTTCTTAGAAAATTCTATCGAAAGCCAGAGTAATACTTTTCCCGCAGTTAATCCAAGAACCAGCGTGACTTTGCCCTCCAATGCTTATAGCCGTCGGGCACGACTCGCCATCAGAACCAGTCTCAGCTCATCGCAATCACAAGTGAAGACGTGAAGTACATCACCTTTCTTTCTCTCTCTATGAAACTTCATAACGCCTTCCTCTTCCCCTCTATATCTAAAACAAATCATAATCCGTAGAATAGTGGAGGGCTTTTTGGTAGGTTGGACCGAACATGTTTGAAAACTCCTTGCACAGAAAACGAAACCGTGTGGAAGGTCAGAAGCTTCGGAATTCTAACCTCAATCGAAGTACATATAAAAACGTATGTGGCAGAGCTGCGAAGAACACGGAAGGAAGGGGACTCTCCCAGCCCACTTTAATTTGCTCTTGCTGACAAAGAAGGTGCTAGCCTTTCTATCGGTAACTAAATCTTCCTAGTTAATTACAGTTTGGGTGGGGAGGAAATGGCCGGGAGGAAACGAGAATGGTTGCGAAGAAAGATGAAGGTTTTGACGGCAAAGGATCGACGATGGGCATTTAGAAGAGTTCGTGTTTTATCGTCGATGTGGAGAAGCTGGAGGCAGCCCTGGCGCCCAGATCCCCACCTGCTAGTCCTCCTCGACGACATACTCTATTACTTGTTATGGGTGGTTGAAGCCATCACCATCTTTGCCTCACTTTGCTTCTTCTTCCTGCGCTTCGGCTTTCGGCTATGACTGCCGAAATGTATAAACCAGCCAGCTTGGGAGGTGGTGGAGGGAGGAGCGAAATGGTATCTGCAAGAACCATCTTACGGGGACGACTTCTTCTTCCAGAGGAGATGTGTTCCAATTTTTTTTTATTTTTTTTTTAAATTATTTGTAAAATTAATTACTTCATGCTTGATCTTATGGTTGCATCATTCATCTTAATTTTCGATGTATGATTTTTCCTTGATCAAATAGGTCAATGGAGGCTGTGTTACATCATGATATATTATATGTGAAACCTTTCATCATTTCATTGCCTGCACTATGTCATAGTTGATTTGTATGCAAGTGTGGGTTGAATCCAATTCGAAGCTTTAAAGAACAGGGAGAGAATGTTTCACTAAACCCAATCACCAAGCAGCCAGATTTTGTTAAGCAGGAAGAAAGTTGATGTCGTTGATCTAGTTACTTTTGTATGGTTAAGCAAATGAGTACTTCATTCTACCTTACAATGTACCTTGTAATACTCATTTATTTATTTATTCACATTAGAGACGAGAACTAAATTTTCGTGTAATATTAAAACTGTAATAATAAGGAAAAAGAATATTAGTTTGTCATGATTTAGCCAAGTTTATCAAAATAGGAAGCATTCAAAAAATTAATAACCAGCCAAAGTACAAAAATTAAGAAGAAGCACTTAATCATTTGATTAACTTGTGCAAATATTTTTTGAATATTTAGTAACACAAAGTTCATAATAACATGGTTGATCTTGTGGTTGAAAATATTAAATGAAATGAAATATGCATCCCATACATGTGCAGCAGAACCCTTCGCATGCGACGGGGGTTATCGATTTTTCTCACATTTGCTCAATCTTATGCCCAATTAATGCTAGGTTTTTGTCGGGTCCAAAGAATAATGTGATGGTGATATAGAAAATTTTTATATAAAAAAAGACAAGGATACATAACTGATGTTTAGCTTTAGCTTATTATTTATTATCTTGCTGATCATTTGCACCATACAAGTTGTAAATAAGTAATTGGACCTCGATTGGGTTGAACTTTATCCCTCCTCTAAGTTAGATCTTAGCAACCTTGAAACCCCTTCTACCATTAATGAAATCAGAGTCGCCACCTTTAGCTTTATGGGTGACAAGAACCCGGGTCCAAATGGGTCTATAAAAAATGTGTTTCTTTGAGCATTTTTGGAGCTTGAATTGCAATGATCTCCGTAGCTTTCTTTGCACAAATGTATGAATTCAATATTGATCTCGCTCGGATAAACTATGCCACTCTAACTCCCATCCCTAAGAAAGAGGTGGATGCTTCCCCTTCAGATGTTCGCCTGATTAGTTTGGTAAACAGTTATTTAAAGATCTTCTAAAAGGCTTTGGCCAATAGACTACAGCTATTCCTCAATAAGTTTATCGACCCGTCACTAATGGTGTATATTAAAAATAGATCTATCTTGGATAATTTTTTATGCACCAATAAAATTATTGCTGCAGAATTTTGGATCTCGTCGGAGTGGCTGGAGTGGATGATGCTGAGTCTCCCGATGACAAGACCTGCAAAGAAGTTATAACCAGAGGTGGCTATAGGGAACCTCCGATGCCCAAATTAAGATTCTAGAATAGAAATAGTGCACATGAGAGAATAAGAATGTCGTACTTAAGGATCCCTTTGAGATCTCTATTTATAAGCAGCGATCGGAGCCATTCACGAGGCACAATCCGTAGGTGGTCTCGACCAGATCGGGTGCAATGAGATGATGTTTGTGGTTGAGATTCTCAAGATTGAATGGTTAGAGTTGCCTCATGTAGATCGTGGCCAGCTGTCATAAGAAAGTCACGTGAATTTAGAAATGAAATGCAGGAATCCAAGTGCAAGTTGGACTGGGCTGAGATCAGCTAGTAGGGAGTTGGGATCGGTCATCAACACGGTCGAAACCAGGATAGAATTAGTAGTTGCCGAATTCACAGAAGGGGATTGGTGAACAGTGGTATCGGATGACACTAAACTTAAGAGAAATTGGAGGTTGAGCTTAAGAGAGATTGGAGCCTCGCAGTGGGATCGGATAACACCGAACCTAGGAGGGATTGAAGGCTAGCGGTCTGCAAGATCGGACTAACCCAAACCCAAAGAGAGGTAGAGGCCATAAGTGGCGAGATTGAAAAGTACCGAACCTAAAGGGAGCTGGAGGAGGGTTCGGCAGTTTGCAAAGTCGGAGAGCATTGAATCCAAAGAGAGTTGGAGTGAGGTTCGGTGGGTTACAATCTCACCAAGTTGCAACTGACAAGTTAGCGTAGATTTCATTAGGTTTGAGTTGGTTGATCATGCTTCAAAGAACGGAAGTTCCGAACTTAGAGAGGGCCAATCATTTGGCAGCAGGGTCAGATGGCATCGAACTCACCAACAAAGTTTGGTATTTGGCAAATTTAGTGGAAGAAGGGATCTGGTTGATGATGCATGGGGATTGACGACATCTAAGATGGCCATGTCTTCAGCTTAGATAATTTTACCCCTGTTACCCCTAACAGGGATCATTCATCACTCAAGATTGGCATCAGTCAACAACATCATATGTAAGATGAATTTTTCATAGGTTTTTGATAATATCTCATATTCATATCTACTGAAGATCATGGGATCATGGCCAACCGTCTTTCTTGGCCAAGTGGATAGGATGGATTTATAACATTTTGGGCTCTTCTTAAGTGGTAGTCTCAGTGAATGGCAAGGTCGGTGATTGAATTTGTTAAAGATAGGGCCTCAAACAAGATGATCCTCTTTCTCCCTTTCTCTTTATCATTAATGTTCATCCGCTTTGCAGGATGATGTCCAAAGCCTCATCACATGATATCTTCAAAGGGCTTGGCAACCCATGGTTACATGGAAGCACTAAAATACTCTAGTATGTAGACAACATGCACCCTTGTCCTCACACGGGCTAAGAAGGATTACACTGCATTTTTTAAGATCATTCTTTTTTGCCTTGAGTAGTGTTTTGAACGAGGTAGTTGTTGAGTTTTAGCACCTTGAATCGACCTGTAGCGACAAAGTCCATAATAGCGAAGTCCATGATGGAGAAGCCCACAAATGCAAGACAAGTGCACATGGCTTGTAGGACCACATGGCCCAGGATGCATGGATGCGGCCCAAGACACATGGGCATATCGTCCACCACGCGGTCCAGAGGGGGACATGACATGGTGCACATGCAGTCCACCGCACCCAAGCATGGTTTCATGCGGTCCACGCATGGTCTATCATGCGGATTGTTTGATCAGATGGCTAAGCATATGTACGAGATTGATCGAATGGTCATAATGGTTTTGGAGTCACCAAAAGGAGACTTGAATTGGTGAGGACATGGTTTTAGAGCTTTTAAAAAGGGCTTGATGGCCTGTGGAGCAGAAGAGCATTAGATAGCGACCGAGGTAGCTGACAGTGCCTAAGAGGATCGGCTAAGATGTCTTCTTTTGAGAGAAGAGAGCTAATTTGTGAGCGATTTATGTTTCTTGTTGAGAGAAAGATTGATGTATGAGAGTTGAGAGAGTATGATGTTCTCTTATATTTATTTTTTTTCATAATAGAGCCTCAGAAGACAAGCTCAATCCAAATAGAGATCAACCGGTATGATAGGAAGAGCAATTCCTTCTTATAACAAGCGAGGATAAAGAATGTGCTCATCCAACAAGGATTGATTGATGCTCTCTTATACGAAAAAAAGTCGACTATCATGGAGGAGAAGTTAGGTGCGGGCGAGATCATCCAAAAGCTCTCAAAGTTAGGTAAAAGCCGAATATCAAGTCGAGATGGAGATTGTTGAATTTTATCATCTCAAATTCGATTCACAGCAACAAATCCATAATAGTGAAGCCCACGATGGAAAAACCCACGAACGCAAGATAGGCATGTGCAGCCCACAGGAGTGCACAGCCCAGGACATGCAAGCATGCAGTCCACTGCACAGTTCAAAGGGGGACACAATGCGGTCCACTGCACCCAGGCATGGTTTCGCATGGCCCACGCGTGGTCTATTGCGTAGATTGCATAGTTGGGTGGCTACGAGCGCGTGTGGGATTGATGAAATGGCCAGAGTAGTTTTGGAGGTATAAAAGGATACTTGGACCAACTAGAACATGGTTTTAGGGCTTTTAAAAGGGGCCTGATGACTTGTGGAGCAGGAGAGCATCAGGCAGCGGTCAAGGTAGCGGACAGAGCCTCAGGAGAGTGGTTGAGAGTTTTTTTGTGAGAGAAAAAAGCTTTGTGAAGAATTTATGCTTCTTGTTGAGAGAGGAATTGATGTATGAAAGTTAAGAGGGTGTGATTTTTTTTTGTATTTATTTTCTTTTATAGTGAAGCTTGCATGTCCTGTGGAGCTAAGTCTTGAATTGATTCACATTATTTTGATTTTATTTTTCATGCATCTCTTCTTATTTTCTATTACGGTATCGATATTATTATCAACATTGCGATCTCTCATGAGAATCCATATTTTATATTTGTGAGGGATCCTTCTAATAGTACCAGCTACCACGAGCTCTATCTTCAAAATTGGCCTATATTTTAGTCTTGGTCAGTGAAACATAGCTTGGCTTTTCCCTATTACCCATCAAATATCTTAGGCTACCACTTCACGGTAAAAAACCATCAAGAGCTGATTGGATGGTCTTGATGCAACGTGTCGAATCTAGACTTACCATATGGAAGAAGAGCAAATGTCTTTGTTTTGCAGCGCGGTTAACGTTGGTGAACTCCATGCTTTCCTCTCTTCCACTGCATTTTATGTCACCGTTTAGGCTACCGGTGTGGGTGGTCACGAAGATTGATTATTGCAGACGGACTTTTCTTTGGAGCGGCAATTCCCCCTCTAATTGAAAAGTTAATTGGAAAACTGTTTGCTTGCAAAAAGAGGGGGTGGATTGAGAGCAAAGGATATTCACCAACTGAACACTGCCGTACTTACTAAATGGATTTAGAGAATATTGACCAAAGTCTTTGGAGGAAACAGGTCCAATTCGCTCTTATCTAACCTTTCAAAAAAAAAAAAAAAGAAGAATAGTAAAATACTAAAATAAAATAGGAATGGTGATGCGTTACTTTCTTCCTATTTAACCCTCCACAATTTCCTGGAACAGCAGAAGCCCAGAAACCACCTTCTCTCCCCGTCCTCGTTCAATGGCTGCTACCATGGCCCCCTCCTCCCCCTCCCTCGTCGGGAAGGCGGCGAATCTCACCCCTTCGACCTCCACCATCCTCGACAGGGGCAGGGTCACCACGCTCAAGACCAAGCCTGTCTCCTCTGGAACGTGCCAAGTACCTTGGCCCCTTCTTCGGCAAGCCCCATCCTACCCGGATGGTGAATTCCCCGGTGACTACGGGTGGGACACCGCCGGCCTCTCCGCAGACCCTGAGACCTTCGCCAAGAACTGTGAGCTCGAGGTGCTGCCCTCGGTGAGCTCAGATCTTCGGGATTGAATGTTGAGAATTTTTTTTAATTATGTATTATTATTAATTAATTATTTTATTTTTTTTATTAAAAATAGGTTGATTATATAATCTAAATTAATAAATATATTTGTGAGCTCAATATTATTTATGATCTTTTTGTTTTGGATCATATATATTTTATATTGGATTGGTGTGGTTAGGATGGCATAGTATAGGTTTTGGTCCGATATGAGCTCATGATGGATGGGCTTATTTTATTTGGCTAGGTCTCCTCTGATTTGCCCCATCGAACAGCCACCTATTGAGAGAAAGTTAGTGGAGAAAGATCTGATTTCGATATTCATCTGAGCATCCGCTATTATCGTTCTTCGTAAATCAATGACGAATATAGGTAAGCATCTGTCTTTTGTATTCTAATCTTCTGCGATAATTCATGAAAATTATTTACATATGGTATCAGAGTAAGTTGTAGAGGATTAGAATTTTTTTTAAAAAAAAAAGAAGGATGGATCTTTTCAGACCGTGACCACTCTTCTCTTTCTTCTTGCCGGCCAGATCTTTCTCCGACCGGATCAAGGTCCGGCGAGGTCTGTTAAGAGAAATAAAGATCGGATCAAAGGATCTAATAATAAAAAATTAAAAAAAATAAAATAAAGGGGCGAGAGGGGTGGCGGTTTCCACCGTCGAGCCCTCCTCCTCCGCTCGTGCACGACCTGCAGCTGCCATGAGATCGGCAGCGGCATCAAGGGGACCAGCAGCAACCCCGACGGTAGGGGGTGCCGGTCGTTGGACTTTTTTTCTTCCCTCCGCCCCTCATGTGCAGCGAAGGCAAGAAAAAAAGGGAGGTACTTGAGGGGCGGCGGCTCTAGCCGTCGCACCCTCCTCCGTTCCTCACGTGCGGCGGCCGATGGCAGGCCTCTCGTTGGCGGCTAGCGATGGCCGCCCAGTCGGAGTTGAGGCAAAGAGGAGGCACAGATGAGCTCTCCTCTTCGCTGCCCAAAACCCATGAAAAAAAATTTGTAGAACCCATCGTAAGGGAGATGAAGTGGCCTAATGGGTTTCGGATTTTAGGTTTTGATCCAAAATTCAAATCCAATTTGATCAATTAAGAGTATAATTATAGGTTTGCACTTTAGTCCCTGTAATTATAAAAATTTGATTTTAGTCCAAAAAAATTATAGTTTAGCCCCTATAATTATAAAAAATTAATTTTAGTCCAATAAATTATGTTTTAGTTCTTTTATTATAATTTATTGTGTAAAATCTCTATTTTGTAATTAAGATCCTGTTGAAGGTTATTATTTATATTAGTCCTTCAAAATTTTAATTTGCTTCCTAAAAATTTTATTTTTGATCATGCTCTTTAGAAAATTAATATCTGATATTATTTTAGCATGATATATATCTTTTGAACTGTACAAATATGTTATTGTTGCTTTGAAATGCAATATTATATTATGTTATGATCAATGCGATGCATGTTGTTAAGTATCCCATACTGAACTTGATCATTTTGAGCATTTAATTTTCTGTATGGATAATTTTATGGATTAGCATGAATATTTATCATCAAAGTAGTTTATTTATGTTAGTTCATAAAATTTTTCATCATTAGAGGAATATTTTCTAGTTGTGACATACAATCACCTGTCCAAAGGGGGTTATTGTGTGTTTTAATTAGAAACCATGTGAACTATTATGTCGCGAGGGTACTCTGACTTTCGAGATCTGTCTATCCAAAGAGGATAGATTTTTGAATGCTAGGATATTTTTTTTGTGGCCTCGTGTAAAGAGCACTTATGCATATTGCATGTTCTGCTCAAAGAAGAATATGTGATATAGTATTTGGGTTCTTATTTATAGTTTATGTCACTGTATGACTGTATTGTTAGTAAATGCCCATTATCCAATATTTGACATTTCTATTGTTTGTTTGTACAGTCTTTTTTGATATTAATAACAATAATATCATCGTTGAAGTCTTGATTGGATCAAATTATAAGAGATAGAAACAAGATATGGAATTTGCTCTAGGAATATCTGACATTGATTTGGCATTATGTGAGAATAAACATGATGATCTTAATAATCAGAGTACATCAGAACAGAAAGATTATTCTGCTAAGTGAAAAAAATTTAATAGGCTTAGCTTAATTACTGTTAAGAGATCAGTTTCTGAGCATCTTTTGAGCGATCTACCAGAGACCAATAGTGCTAAGAAACTATTTGATGTCAGAGAACAGAGATACCTTGTATCTAAAAATGCTGAATCTGGATGTTTGATGAAAGAGTTGACAACCATGAGATATAACAATATTGGAGATGTCAGAAAATATATTCTGAAAATGGTTCACCTCCAAACCAAATTTAAAAGTCTGAAAATTGAATTGCTGGACTTCTTTCTAGTGCCTCATGCTTTGAATTCCTTACCTCCTGAATTCTTTCAGATCAAAACTATCATACTTTTCTTTCAACCAAACTCCATTCTGGCAAAGATTTTATGAAGAAAAAAAATAATAAACCTACTGCTCTTAAACAGTCTCAAGATAATAAAGGACATGGTAATAATCCTGATCAAAATCATTTTATAGGAGGTTCTAAAGCTGTCATTGGAAAAGGTGTCAAGTATTTTCATTGTAAAAAAAAAGGTCACATAAGAAGTCAATGCTACAAATTCAAATCTTGGTTAGAAAAAAAATAAAAATAAGAAGGTAAGCCCCTGACTCTTGTTTATTACTAGTCAAATATAGTTGATGTCCCTATTAATTCATGGTGGATAGATAGCGGTGCCATAACTCATATTATCATTTTTTTGTAGAAATTTATAAATAAGAGGAAACCAAGCCTGAAAGAGACTAAACTGAAAGTAGGAAATGATCTTGAAGTTGAAGTTGAATACATAGGACTTATCAAGTTGTCTTTAGAGTCTGGTTTTAAAATTTCTTAAGAAAATACCTTTTGTGTACCTTCTTTTTGAAAAAAATTTGATTTCTAATTTTTCTTTAGATAAGATTGATTTTGATTTTCATAATAAAAAAATTGATTTGATATTTAATTCATAAATTATTAGTTATGACATTCTGAGTGATGAATTATATAAATTATGTTTATTTTATAATAATTTTTATGCTTCTTTGAATGTTGAGAATGTGATTGCAAAATATTCTAGAATCAAAAAAAGATCCTCTATGTTGTGGCACAAACGCTTAGGACATATATCTAAGAAAAGAATTGATAGACTAATTAAGAATGATATCTTGCCTACCTTGAATTTTCGAGATATGAAAACTTGCATTGATTGTATTAGAGGTAAATTGACTAAGACTAAAAAGAAAGGAGCAACTCGTAGTTTGGGCATTCTAGAAATAATTCACACTGATATCAGTGGATCTTATTCTTCTACAATCTATGACAATAAATATTTTATCATATTTATTGATAATTTTTGTCGATATGATTATCTTTATTTGATTAAAGGAAAGTCTGATGCTCTTGAAAAATTTAAAATCTTTAAAATAAAAGTTAAGAGACAATTGAAAAAGGTCATCAAGATTATGAGATCTGACTGTGGAGGTGAGCATTATGGCAAACATGATATAGCAGAATAGCATATGGATCCGTTTGCCAAATACTTACATGATTGTAGGATTGTAGCCTAATATACTATGCCTGATAGTCCTGAGTAGAATGGTATGACAGAAAGACGTAATCACATCCTTAAGGATATGATGAGGTGCATGATGAGTAGGTCAAATTTATCAAAATATCTATGGGATGAGGCTATTAAAACTGTCTTGTATATTCTTAATAGGGTTCCTAGTAAATCTGTACCCAAAATATCTTTTGAAGTATGGACTGGCAGAAAACTTAGTCTAAATCATTTTTGGGTTTGGAGTTATCCTATGGAAGCAAGAATATATAATCCTATAGAGAAAAAGACTGACCTCAGAATCAGTCGTTGCTATTTCATTGGATATCCAGAACATGCTAAAGGATACAAATTCTATAGTCCTAGAAGAGGTAATAGAATTGTAGAGTCACAGACTATAAAATTTTTAGAACTTGATGTGGTTGATACGGAATCTTTTCGAGGCATTGATGTTGATAATAATCAGATAAGACTGTCTCCATTCCTATGGTTGCACAATATGAAAATATAGTTTACGCACTTATTAAGAGAATAGATGTTCAGGCTCCTAATCTTTTTGCTCCTATATTGAATCCTCAACCTATTCAGTCTAATGATGAGGTGATATTAAGAAGATCTGCCCGACAAAGGAGGTCGATCATTTCTGATGATTTTTACATCTATCTTGAAAAAAGTGATTATAATATTAAACATGTGGTTGACCCAGTGACATATTATGATGCTGTGATTTGTTCTCAATCTAATTTATGGATAAATACTATAAAGAAAGAAATGCAGTCTATGGCCAATAATAATGTATGGAAGCTTGTTGAGCCTACTGAACATAGTAAACCTATTAGATGTAAGTGGGTATATAAGACTAAGAAGAATTCTAAAAAAAGGATTAAACGATTCAAGGCTAGATTGGTAGCTAAAGGATTTACTTAGAGAGAAGGAGTTGATTACACTGAAATTTTCTCTCCAGTATCTACAAAAGACTCCTTTAGAATCATCATGTCTTTAGTGGCTCATTATGACCTTGAGCTTTATCAAATGGATGTTAAAACTAACCTCAGTGAGGAAGTATATATGAAACAGTCTGAGGGTTTTCAAGAAAGTGGGAAAGAACTTTTGGTCTACAAATTGAAGAAGTCGATCTATGGTTTGAAATAAGCATCTAGACAATGAAATTTGAAATTTGATGAGGCGATAAGCTCTCTTGATTTTGAAGAAAATAAAGTTGATCAGTGCATCTATCTCAAGACCAGTGGAAGCAAGTTTATTTTTCTTGTCGATATCTTGCTTATCAATAGTGATTATGGTCTACTAAATGAGACTAAACAAATGTTATCTAGGATTTTTGATATAAAAGATCTTGGAGAAGCAGCTTTTGTCATAGGCATTGAAATTTACAAGAATAGATCACTTTATTTATTAGGTTTGTTATAGAAGGCATACATTAATAGAGTTTTTGAAAGATTTAATATGCAGAATTGCAAACTCTATGATACGCCTATTGCCAAAGATGATAAATTCAATAAAGATCGATATCCTAAGAATGAGCTCGAAAAGGATCAGATGAAGAATATCCCTTATGCCAGTACTATAGGGAGTCTGATGTATGCTCAGGTTTACACCAGATCTGATATTGCCTTCATAGTGGGAGTTCTTGGTAGATATCTATCCAATTCAGATTTTCAACATTAGATTGCAGCAAAAAGGATAATGAGATATTTACATAAAACCAAGGACTATATGCTTGTGTATAGAAGAACTGATGATCTATAGTTATTAGGATATTTGGATTCAGATCTTGCTGGATGTCCTTACGATTTGAAATCAACCTCAGAATATATTTTTATGTTAGTCGGAGGTGCAGTATTCTAGAAGAGTATTAAACAGACTATGACAACTTTTCTACTATGCAAGCTGAGTTTATCGCTTGTTATGGAGCTACTACTCAAACTATTTGATTGAAAAATTTATTGCAGGACTTCAAATTATTGATTCTATCTCCAGACCACTGATAATCTATTGTGATAATAGTGCCGTTGTATTCTTCACAAAGAATAATAAATCTTCTAGTATATCTAAATATTTGGAGCTAAAGTATCTGATAGTAAGAGATCTTGTGAAGAAAGGAGACATAACTATTGAGTACATAGATACAGAGTCAATGTTAGCTAATCCTTTGACTAAAGGTTTGAGGTCCATATGCTTTACAAGGTATGTTGAAAATATGGACATACTGAGTTATTTTGATGTACTTAGTTAGTGAGAGTGACTTTATATTTATATTTTATTATTATTTTATTATTATAGATTCTTTACATCTCGTGTACTTTTGATATACATTGTTGGCATGATAAATTAATGGTACATTTATTTTAATTCTTTTATTTATGTGTACATATTTATTTTAGTATACTTAGAGATATCTCTTGTTTATGTACCTACTGTATGAAATATGAGATTAGGTGTCGAGTCTCGGATATGTTATGATGTCTCGTCATTAACACCATGTTGAGTATGTGAGGCAGAATGACTTATTGTGAAAGCCATTAGAATTTCTCTTGCTTATTTTATACTTAAGCATGTTGAAGAGAAATTGGAGGACTGACAATGAAAATATTTGGATCATTTTTGGATACTATTTTCTTACTACACTAGCACACCAAGACTCGTGTCGATAGTGTTAGTTATGTTTGTAACTATGGATAGATCTTGTGTCAGATAAAGGATACAATGACTTCCATGATTCAGCATGATCAATACTATTGGATCGAGTCAATTCTGAGGTGCTGTCTATGGATCATATATTTTTCAAAATTATGGCTACGTACTATATTTTCTGTTATTCAGCCCGAAAGTTGGCTTTAAAAGCAAAATATTTTTAAAATTTAAAAATTTTAATTAATGTTGCCCAAGTGGGAGAATGTGATAATTTTTTTAATTATGAGCTATTATTAATTAATTATTTTATTTATTTTATTAAAAACGTGCTGATTATATGATCCGAGTTAATAGACATGCTTGTGAACCCAATATTGTTTGTGATCCTTTTGTTTTGGGCCAGATGCACCTTATATTGGATTGGTATGGTTAGGGCAGCATAATATGGGCTTTGGCCCAACATGAGCTCATGATGGATGGACCTATTAGGGTTTTGTTTTATTTGGCTAGGTCTCCTCTCCACTTCCTATAAATACCGTGAGACTAGTTCTCTGGCTTGCCTCATCGAATAGCTGCTTGTTGAGAGAAAGCTGGTGGAGAAGGATCTGGTTTCGGTGTTCGTCTGAGCATCCACTGTTGTCGTTCTTCGTAAATTAATGGCGAACACAGGTACGTATCTGTCTTTTGTATTCTAATATTCTGCGATGATTCATGGGAATTATCTATATGGACTACTTGATTCACGCTCGGAGCATTCCGGCCATCTAAGCCTGCCAAGTCATTCTGGTGGGTGCCATTGAGGAGTATCGCATTGCCGGTGGGCCTCGCCCGACCCTCTTTTTTACCCTGAGGGCAGCTTCGATCCTTCGGTCTTGCTGATGACCAGGGGCTTTCGCCAAGCTCAAAGCGAAGGAGATCAAGAATGGTAGGCTCGTCATGTTCGGCTTCTTCGTTCAGGCCATCCCCCGTTGGAGAACTTGGCCAACCACCTTGCTGATCCCGTCGACAAGGGCCTATGCCACCAACTTTGTGCCTCATGGCGAATCATGTTCCGGTAACATGCTTTTATTCTTCAAGATCCTATAATTCTCTCGCCACAAACAATGTTTTAGCACGTCCAGGGTCACATCTTGGTTGCAGACAGCGGGAGAGGCTGCGCGGTATGACCCAAACCCCATTCCCCTTCACGTATTGAGGCGGAAATTTGGGTCAATAGGATTGATCGATCGATCTTCATTACCTATTGAGATCAATATCACTACATCAAAGGGATCAACATCTTTCCATCAAAAAAATGATAAGATCTATATATATAAATTACATACATAGTTTGGTGAAATCAAGAATTATATGGGGGGATGGGTGGTTGCATGGTTGGCCAAAGAAATCAAGAAATGATTTCTATTACATGGAATTATGTAGCTACCTATATCTATCTAATGCTGAAACAATCATTATAGCGGTCGATGCCCAGAGAATTAAAGAAAATCAATTTATAATTTCCATCATATATGCAGAAAAATATATTGATCATCCAGCAAAACAGAGTGGAGCAATAATTAAATTACAATATCTCAGTCGGCAGGGAAATAACCAAGACTTCTTCACGCCTCATTATAATAAAAATAGATTAAGTTTCAAACCTCTATTTTGCCTTTCTGAACTTAACAGCTAATGAGGCGACTGGCGGACACGTGGAGCTACTCACAGAGAGAGCAGCAAGATACCAGCCATTGAGAAGGATGACGGGCATATACTTCTATAAGCATTATAGAGTAGGACCTTGCGTGTAGAATGCGCTACATTTCACCTTCAGTAATAATTCCAATTAAATAAGCATGCCATTAGCTGTCAACAATGTCAAGACTATGTCAAATATATCGGTTATACGGTTAGATGCTCAGATCCATCTCCCTTTTGAGGCGATGTAGTTTCAGATTTGCTGGTTCTTCCGTAATTCTCTTTTGTTTACCCTAGTGATATTTAAGAGGTGTGGGCATCCTCCTTGCTAAAATATTTATAGAAGAGGAAAAAAAAACAAGAGAGCAAGATAAAAAGAAAGAGAGTTTATTATTTCAATTGCATTCGGTACACCTCAAAAGTTATATATATTAGTACATAGACTCTATACAAGAAAAATAATACTAGCTGATTCAGAATCATACCAACAAAAAAAATATAGAATAATGTTTACAAAGAAAAATACTATAAAATCACGTCAATAAAAAAAAAATATTATAGGTTGTCATGTGATCCCTGAAATTATGTGATCATCTAAAATCATTCTAACACTCCTCCTCAAACTCAAGATAGTACTATAGATGACAACTTGAGTTTAAAAATTAGATTACGAATGTACTCAAAAGCTAGCATGATAAACTAACGTGTTTCTGATTTAGATAATATGACTATGAGAAGTCACAAAGATGGTGGTTACAATAAGATAGATATTCAAAAGAGAAGATAATCAAAGGTCACCGATTCTTGCCTATAAATACCATAGAAAAGTAGGCCAATGCTCCAAGAGAGGGTAGCTAAAAATTAATGATTCTCATGGATAAAAATACAATAAAAGAGAAGATCGGCGCTCAGAAAGAAGGCAGCCGAAGATTGATAATTTTTATAAATAGAAATATAATATAAAAGAAGGTTGACACTAGGAAAAAAAAAAGGCAATAGAAGACCGATGATGGAAAGAAATTTGCTCGGTGATGATAAGGAGAGACGATGAAAAATCTAAAGCTGAAAAGAAAAACAGTAGATTCTTCTAAAATAAAAAAATAAAAATATTTTGAATATTAATCTATTAAAAAATAGACGATCCATAGATCCACTAAAAATAGATGATCTGTGAAGAAATAGAAATTGATAGATTGGCAATGATGGCCATAGCAAAAATTAAAGACATCATGATGACATATTAAATAATCAGTAGCTCTAATATTATATTAAAATATTTATTAAATAAGAGAAAAAAAAAGTAGTAGAAAGAAAATAAGCTTTATTATCTATGTTTCAATCACATTTGGTATATTTTAAGGATTATATATAATAGTGTATAGATTCTATATAAGAAAAATAATATTAGCTAATATAAAATTATGCTAACAAAAAAAATGATACAAAATAATATTTATAAAAGAAAATATTATGGGATCATGTGAATAAAAAAAAAAAAAATTATGGAATCTCATATGGTCCCTAAAATTATGTGATCTTCTAGAAACATTTGATCATCTAAAATTAGGTTAATGCTATTCATCATCAACAAGACAAGCTGAGCATAATAGTTTAATTGCCAAACCAAAGGGCTCACGAACCCAAAATAAGAACACGGGAGCACAAGTAAAATTATTATTGATCATATAACTATACTAGTTATTCATCCAAATACTTCATATTAGACATCAAAAATATATAAAAACTGAAGAAAAGATTTGCATTATAAATAATGAAAGGCATATGACACGTTGTAAAAGTCTGGGCAGCAAAATAACAAGAACGGAAGCGAGACAAGGCTACGCAAAGCTATGTGAGAACATGGCAAAGAAAATCCCTATCAGAGTTCTAAGAAAACGTAGAATTCCTAAGTATTTTATTCTAGTCTAGCATGAATGGAATAATGGGGACCACAGGTACTGCAATGACATCGATCTATTCCATGGATCATCATGATCAAAAGACTCGAGTATAATTTTTTCAGCTGTCAGTATTCAGTAAGTAAAATTTGTATTTTTTGAATCATAGGCTGACTTTTAAGTGTGGCAAAGTGTCACATAATTAGATACTCTAATAGCATGAATGTGATGATCTTGCCCTAAATAGAATCGGCATTGTTGTAGCAAGACATCAAATAAGAGAGAAATCAAAGAAAATAAAGATCAATGCAAACATATGATTTACATGAAAAATCCTATAAATTAGAGAAAAAAAATCACCAGCGAAAATGGATAGAGATTTTGCTATCTTCAACTTGAAGATTACATAAAATAAAAAAAAACTTAGAAAAGCACACACCTCTAGAGGCAATATATCTTACCAAAATAGATACACAGATATATGAATAAAATCAGGTCAAATTTATACTATACCCAATAAGATAGAAAGGCTCCTATTAGTGCTGTTGGGGATAAACCCCGTTTCTACCGAAGTCCAGCCTGATGCTTAGCCCAACGCAACCGATGATCATGAAAGAGCTTCAGCCGACCGAACTCCTTCAGCCGACCGAACTCCTCCCGAGCTTCTCCTCTAGTCGGACGCCTATGAAAGCCGAACTCCTTCCGGATTGCTCCTGCGATCGGACTCCTACGAGAGCCAAACTCTCTCCACACTCCTTCAGTCGAATGCCTACGGAAGCCGAACTCCTTTCGAGCTTCTCCTCCAGTCGAACGCTTACAGAAGCCGAACTCCTTCCAAACTTCTCCTTCGGCTAAACTCTTTCAGGAGCCAAACTCCTTCCAAACTTCTTTCGCAGTCGGATTCCTCCAGTGGATTACTCCCAGATAATCTCCTCCAGACGTATTTTCTTCAAGAGTCCGAACTCCTCTGAAATTGATATATACCGAAGTCCACCAACCAACGCCTACTTTCTCAGAGCTACAGCTATTAAATCTCAACGAACGGTCGCCATCAGTCTGCCACAGGCGACGCTATCGAACGATATGGCTGTCACCATCAGCCTGACGATACCTTTTCCTCCATACCAAACTCCACTAGGCCTCGAGTGGCCCGCTGCCAGACAGCTGCAACTGTCACCATCAATCAAGCTCCACCTATAAAAAGAGACCCTCCAGATACGTTTGCTCTAAGCTCACTTTTCTTTCCTGAGCACTCCATTTCTATTGGCTAGAAGAGCTGACTTGATCATCGAAGGATCCTACCGGAGCCGCCGCCACTGACTCTAGACGAAATTTTATTTTGCAGGTCACCGACAGCAACCTCATCCTCCTCCACTCCAGCTCGATCCGACGTCAACCAAATTTTGCACCAACAAAATTGGTGCCAGAGGAAGGGCCTCTATTTCTGAGGTATCCTTGTTCTTAAAAGAGTGCTCAGTCGACCTTACCGACCTTCTTCTCCAAGATTCGTCTCCACCCTCTTCTTCAATCCCAAGAAATACCTCAAAAAAAGGTGACTATCTGAAGATCTACCACGTCTGCCATCAGATTTGAGCCAGATCCATCCACTCCTGCCCCATCATCGGTACTTCAACCTCCATCTCCACCGACGTCCATGGTAGATCTAGAGCAGTTCAATCTGCTGATGTAGCGAGTTCAGAGCCTCATCGAGATGGTACAGGCCATGCGGCAGCCTCCGATGGTGACTCTACCAAGAAACCCACCATCAAGATGTCAGAAATCGATCCCAAGAAAGAGCATTTAGGCTGGCATGCTCATCACCGCTGGAAAGAAAAAATAAAGAGCAAAGGATCCAAGTTTGGATCATAATTCTCCTCTGGAGGAGACATTCCCCATCTATAGTCGGAAGCCCTCCAAGGTCTACGATCGAGATGACGTCCTCAATCATAAACTGTGGAAGATGGACCGATGGATTGAGAAGCTCGACCGCATCGCCCCAGCTCACCATGACGACGTCCGCACTGACCCTCCTTTCTCTCTCCGAATTATGCAAAAGTCCATTCCGCCGAACTTTAAGCTCCCTCAATTTGAAAGCTACGATGGAACTTCTGATCCAGTTGATCATCTAGAGGGCTTTTGGACCATAATGCTACTCCATGGCGCATCAGACGTCATATTATGTCGAGCTTTTCCATCTATCTTAAAGAAAGCAGCAAGAAACTGATACTCGATATTGAAGTCAGGTATGATCTTCTCTTTTGATCAGATGAGCCATTAGTTCGTGGCTCACTTCGTCAGCAGCCGACGTCCATGCTGAGGTTCGAATTTTCTGATGAATGTCAAGCAGAAGAAGGAAGAATCCATCCAGACTTATGTCATCCGATTTAATGCTGCAGCATTGAAGGTTCGGGATCTGGACCAGTTTGTTGCAATGGCCGCACTCAAAGACAGCCTTCAGAAGAATTATTTGCTATTTTTTTTGAAGAAGAAATATTCCAACGACTATCGATATGCTAGCTCGGGCCAAGAGATATGCCCATACGGAAGAAACCTTTAAGTTGAAGGATGAAAAAATCATAGGAGAGCGACGGGCAGACGAGTCTAATAGACCCACCATCGATGGAGGGCTGAATGAAGCTCGGCCATGCTCACGGGCTCCCTCCGAGTGCAAGTGAGGCCGAACTCCTTCTCGAGCTCATCATCAAGAAAGCTTCGATAAAAGGGCATGAAGTCCTTCCCTAGGAGGTTTCACAGAAGGGCCGAATGAAGCTCGACCACGCTCATGGACCCTCCCTCCGAGCGCAAGCGAGCTCGAACTTTCTCTCGAGCTCGTCATCAAGGAAGCCCCGATAGAAGGGTGCGAAAAAGTCCTCCCCCCAAAAGCTAGAACCATCAATGAGAGAGGAACAACAAGAAGATCGATCGCCTTCCGACATCATCGACGCTATCTTTGGGGACTTATACTTCAACGGGCTGTCATCTCCCAGCGTTAAAGTCAAGAGAAGCTTGCTCTAAATTGAAAAGACCAGTATAAAATAGAGGAGGTCATCAGGTCCGAGACTTATCGCCTAAAAAGCTCGGAGGAACAACGCTTCCACGACCTTGAGACTCGAAGAATCTGAGAATGTACTATCGATAATTTTTCTTCAGTAAGACTCCTCTATTTTAATATTATTGTTTCTCAATGCAAAAACTACCTGATAACAGGGAGGAAGCAAATAATAGTGGCCATGTTAGAAATAGGAGAAGAACCTCATCCTAACATGAGCAAGTCGAAGATCTCATTCATTTTAGACGAGATAGGAGGAGAGGCTCTGACAATGGCCCTTATGTGCCCCCACAGTCCGTTAGGAATAGGTGGAGAATCTCGTCCAAATGCGAGCAAAGTCGAAGGCCTCGTTCATTTTAGATGAGATGGGGGGAGAGGCCTTGACAATGGCCCTTATGTGCCCCCATAACCCATTAAAAATAGAAGGAGAACCTCATCCTAATGCGAGCAAAGTCGAAGATCTCATTCATTTTAGACAAGATGGAGGGAGAGGCTCTGACAACGACCCTTATGTGCCCCCATAGCCTATTAGAAATAGGAGGAGAACCTCGTCCTAACGTGAGCAAAGTCGAAGATCGAGCTTCAAAGTCTACGTCTATAGGAGATAAGATCTTCTTCAATCTCGACTGCTGGAGATAAGATCTCCTCCGAGCCCAACCTTTAACCTCGGCTACTAGAGATAAGATCTCTTCCAAGCTTCTACAGGAGATAAGATCTCCTTCAACCTCGACTGTCGGAGATAAGATTTCCTCCGAACGATCAAGTCAACCTCGATTAGAGATAAGATCTCTTCCAAGCGACCGAGATAACCTCGGCTGCTAGAGATAAGATCTCCCCCGAGCTCCAGAGTCTACGTCGGTAGGAGATGTGATCTCTTTCAACCTTGACTGCTGGAGATATGATCTTCTTCGAGCTTCTATAAAAGATAAGATCTCCTTCAACCTCGGTTACTGGAGATAAGATCTCCTTCAAGCGATCGAGTCAACCTCGGCTAGAGATAAGATCTCTCCCAAGCGATCGAGACAACCTTGACTGCTGGAGATAAGATCTTCTCTGATCTTCAAAGTCTACATCAATAGGAGATAAGATCTCCTTCAACCTCGACTGCTGGAGATTAGATCTCTCCCGAGCCTAACCTTCAATCTCGATTATTGAAGATAAGATCTCCCCCGAGCTTTATCTTCAACCTCGGCTGTCAGAGATAAGATCTCCTCCGAGCATCCAAGTCAACTTCGGCTATTGGAGATTAGATCTTCCTCGAGCCCAACCTTCAACCTCGACTGCTGGAGATAAGATCTCCCTCGAGCTTTAGAGTCTATATCGGTAGGAGATGAGATCTCCTTCAACCTTGGTTGATGGAGATAAAGATCTCCCCTAAGCTCCATCTTCAACCTCGGTCGTTGGAGATAAGATCTCCTCCGAGCTCCATCTTAGATCTCGACTGTCGGAGATAAGATCTCCTTCGAGCTCCACCTTCCATCTCGATCGCTGGAGATAAGATTTTTCTTCGAGCTTCTACGTTAATAGGAGACAAGATCTCTTTCGATCTCAACTGCTGGGGATAAGAAATCTCCCCCGAGCTTCAGGTTCAACCTCGACCACTGAAGATAAGATTCCCCCAAGCTCCATCTTGGACCTCGACCATCAGAGATAAGATCTCCCCCAAGCTCCACCTTCCACCTCGATTGATGGAGATAAGATCTCCCTCGAGCTTCTACGTCAATAGGAGACAAGATTTTCTTCAATCTTGATTGCTGGAGATAAGATCTCCTCCGAGCTTCAAAGTCTACATCGACAGGAGATGAGATCTCCTTCAATCTCAACTGCTGGAGATAAGATCTCTCCCAAGCTCCATCTTCAACCTCGACCATTGGAGATAAGATCTCTCTCGAGCTCACATTCGATCTCGACCGCTGGAGATAAAGATCTCCTCTGAGCTCTAGGTTTGATCTCGATCGTTGGAGATAAGATCTCTTCCGAGCTCCATCTTAGACTCGACTGTCGGAGATAAGATCTCTCCTGAGCTCCATCTTCCACCTCGGTTGCTGAAGATAAGATCATTTTCGAGCTTCTACATCAATAGGAGATAGGATCTCCTTCAACCTTGATCGTTGGAGATAAGTTCTCTCCCGAGCTCCATATTTAATCTCGACTGCTGGAGATAAGATCTTCCCCCGAGCTCCATCTTCAATCTTGACTGCTAAGAGATAAGATCTCTCCTAAGCTCCACGTTCGACCTCGACCGCTGAAGATAAGATCTCTTCCGAGCTTCAGATTTGACCTCGACCGCTGGAGATAAGATCTCCTCGGCTCCAGAGTCTATGTCGATAGGAGATGTGATCTCCTTCAACCTCGACTGTCGGAGATAAGATCTTTCTTCGAGCTCCATCTTTGACCTCGGCTGCTAGAGATAAGATCTCCTCCGAGCTCCATGTTCGACCTCGATCGTTTGGAGAGATAAGATCTTCTTCAAGCTCCATCTTGACCTCGACTATCGGAGATAAGATCTCCACCGAGCTTCATCTTCCATCTTGATCGCTGGAGATAAGATCTCCTTTGAGCTTCTACGTCAACAGGAGATAAGATCTCCTTCAACCTCGATCGCTGGAGATAAGATCTCTTCCGAGCTCCACGTTCGACCTCGGCTGTTGAAGATAAAGATCTTCTTCGAGCTCAACCTTCAACCTCGGCTAGAGATAAGATCTCTTTTCGAGCGTCCGAGCTTCAATCTCGATTAGAGATAAGATCTCTTTCGAGCGCTCGAGCTTCAATTCAACTATCGGAGATAATATCTTTCCCAAGCTCCATCTTCAACCTCGACGTTGGAGATAAAGATCTTCCTCGAGCTCCACCTTCAACTTCGACTAGAGATAAGATCTCTTTCGAGCATTCGAGCTTCAACCTCGGCTAGAAATAAGATCTCTCTCGAGTGCCTGAGCTTCAACCTCGACTGACGGAGATAAGATCTCCTTCGAGCTCCACCTTTAACCTCGACTGCTGGAGATAAGATCTTCCTCAAGCTTCACCTTCAACCTCGACTGCTGGAGATATGATCTTCCTCGAGCTTCTTACAAAAGATAAGATCTTCTTCAACCTCGACTGTCGGAGATAAGATCTCCTCCGAGCGACCGAGTCAACCTCGCTAGGAGATAAGATCTCTTCCGAGCGATTGAGACAACCTCGACTGTTGGAGATAAGATCTCTTTCGAGCTTCAGAATCTATGTCAATAGGAGATAAGATCTCCTTCAACCATGGCTGTTGGAGATTAGATCTCCTCTAAGCCCAACCTTCAACTTCGGCTGCTGGAGATAAGATCTCCCCTGAGCTTCTATAGGAGATAAGATCTTCTTCAACCTTGGCTGCTGGAGATAAGATCTCCCCTGAGCCCAACATTCAACTTGGCTGCTGAAGATAAGATCTCCTCCGAGCCCAACCTTCAATCTTGACCGCTGGAGAAAAGATCTTCCCTGAGCTTCTACAGAAGATAAGATCTCCTTCAACCTCGGCTGCTGGAGATAAAATCTCCCCCAAGCCAATCTTCAACCTCGGCTGTAGGAGATAAGATCTCCTCCGAGCCTAACCTTCAACCTCAACCGCTGGAGATAAGATCTCCTCCGAGCTCTATGTTCGACCTCGACCGTTGGAGATAAGATCTCCTTCGAGCTCCACCTTTGATCTCGATTGCTGGAGATAAGATCTCTCCTAAGCTCTAGAGTCTACGTCGGTAGGAGATGAGATCTTCTTCAACCTCGACTACTAAAGATAAGATTTCCTCCGAGCTCCATCTTCAATCTTGATCGTTGGAGATAAGATCTCTTTCGAGCTCCACGTTCGACCTCGACTGTTGGAGATAAAATCTCTCCTGAGATCTAAGTTCGACCTCGACCGCTGAAGATAAGATCTTCCTCAAGCTTCATCTTGACCTCCACTGTCGGAGATAAGATCTCTTTCAAGCTCCATCTTTCATCTCAGTCATTGGAGATAAGATCTCTTTCGAGCTTCTACATCAATAGGAGATAAGATCTCCTTCAACCTTGATCACTGGAGATAAGATCTCCCTCGAGCTCCACGTTCGACCTCAGCTGCTGAAGATAAGATCTCCTCCGAGCTCAACCTTCAACCTCGACTAGAAATAAGATCTCTCCCAAGTATCCGAGTTTCAATCTCGACTAGAGATAAGATCTCTCTCGAGTGTCCGAGCTTCAACCTCGACTATCGGAGATAAGATCTTTCTTGAGCTCCACCTTCAATCTCGATCGCTGGAGATAAGATCTCCCACAAGCTCCACCTTCAACCTCGGTTAGAGATAAGATCTCTTTCGAGCGCCCGAGCTTCAACCTCGGCTATCAGAGATAAGATCTCTCCCGAGCTCCATCTTTAACCTCGATTGCTGGAGATAAGATCTCCTCCGAGCTTCACCTTCAACCTCAGCTAGAGATAAGATCTCTCTAGAGCTTCAGAGTCTACGTCAATAGAAGATAAGATCTTCCTCAACCTCGACTAGAGATGAGATCTCCCTCGAGCCTCGATTTTAACTGCCATCTCGACTGAAGATAGAATCTCCTTCGAGCTTCAACATCTTCATCAACAGGAGATGAGATTTTCTTCAACCTCGGCTAAAGATAAGATCTTCCACAAGCTTCAACCACAACGTCAATAAAAGACAAGATCTTCCTGGACTTCGACTGGAGGCGGGATCCCTCCGAGCCTTAACTTCAACATCAACCTTGATTGGAGATAAGATCTCCCCCGAGCTTCAATCAGAATTGACGTAGAGCCTTGAAGAGGACTTTGACGGTCGTCTTTTCTATACTTTCTTCCTTCGAGTTTCAAACTTGGGAGTAGGGGAGACTATTATTGGGGATAAACTCTGCTCCTACCGAAGTCCAACCTGATGCTTAGTCCAACACACAATCGATGATCATGAAAGAGCTTCAGCGGCCAAACCTTAGCCGAACTCCTTCAGTCGGCTGAACTCCCCAGCAGTCGAGTCTTAGTCGAATCTCTTTAGTCGGCCAAACTCCTCCCGAGCTTCTCCTCCAGTCGGACGCCTATAAGAGCCAAACTTCTTCCAAGCTTCTTCTCTAGTCGGACGCCTATGGGAGCCGAACTCCTTCCGGATTGCTCCTACAATCGGACTCCTACGAGAGCCAAACTTCTTCCGCACTCCTCCAGTTGGATGCCTACGGGAGCCAAACTCCTTTCGAGCTTCTCCTCCAGTCGGACGCCTACGAAAGTCGAACTTCTTCCAAACTTTTTTTTTGATCGAACTCCTTCAGGAGCCAAACTCCTTCTGGACTTCTTCCATAGTCGAATTCCTCCAACGGATTATTTTTGAATAATTTTCTCCAGACGTATTCTCTTCAGAAGTTTGAACTCCTCTAAAATTGATATATATCGAAGTCCACCAACCAACGCCTACTTTATTACAGCTATGGCTATTAAATCTCGATGAATGGTCGCCATCAGTCTGCCATAGGCGACGCTATTGGATGGTATGGCTATCACCATCAGTCTGACGATATCTTTTTTTTCATACTGAACTCCACCAGACCTCGAGCGATCCGCTGTCAGATAGTTGCAACTACACCATCAATCAAACTCCGCCTATAAAAAAAGATCCTCTAGATACGTTCGCTCTAAGCTCTAAGCTCACTTCTTTTTCTTGAGCACTCCATTTCTGTTGGTTAGAAGAGCTCACTTGATCGTCGGAGGATCCTACCAGAGCCACCACCACCGACTTCAGATGAAACTTTATTTTATAGGTCACTGACGGTGATCTCATCCTCCTCCACTTCAGTTCGATCCGATGTCAACCAAATTCTGCACCAACAAGTGCTAATCTAAATGCAAGACATCTCTACAAGCATGATGATCTAAGATCACTAATGATTTGAATACTATGGTAAGCT
Source organism: Cocos nucifera (assembly GCA_006176705.1). Lineage (NCBI taxonomy): Eukaryota > Viridiplantae > Streptophyta > Magnoliopsida > Arecales > Arecaceae > Cocos > Cocos nucifera. The sequence goes on along the minus strand of QRFJ01000513.1, from coordinate 123,613 downwards.
AATCCTAATGATCTAAGATCATTACATTTGATGGGCCATGGTATAATAGTTAAAGATCTTCAGATATTCATAAGTAATCTATTTGATATGCTATATGAATCCAAGATCACTAACCATATAATATCAAAACTATTTATGATACTATTGCAATAAGACTTCAGATTGTTGAAAAGAGCTCGTGCTGTAGAACTGATTTGGGTTGAGTTGACATAAATTCCGAACTAATCTGCAAGAAATCTCAGGAACCAGTAGTGTACCATCTGGTTTAGGACTCTTTGATGTCTAAGTTAGCTAAGATCTTATGAACAAATAATAGAAATGGAAGGCTAAAAGATAAGAAAAGAGGGTTTGAATAGAAAGGGGTTCGATCTTCCTTCAGTAAAAAAGTTATGGACAGATTTCAATAGAGTGTCGACTCGGTGAATCTTGTGCTTACCTCCGAAAGGATATCATGCCTCTTTATTTATAAAAGAAGTGAACTTAGACCATTTGAAATTTGTTAGATCGTAAGTTTGTTATAACGGACTTGCCAGCTTGGTGGCAACTATGGATCATTAGTCCATATGAAGACTGATTATAGCATAGCTAGAGGACAGCTATAATCTACCTGGATGACACTATATCAAAATTGTAGAATTCTGGATTCTTCTCGATGTCGTATTGGGTATGGCATTGGCAAGTCAGTCTTTAACCGATCTTGCTTTTGAGGTAATGATGCAATCACTGGTTACTAGCGTTGTCGGTGATAAACCCATCTCAACGTAAAAAGTACCCTTAGGCATTGGTCTTGGGAGAATAGACTTTCAAGGTGGTGGATTTTTGATCTCCGCCTGAATTGCTGCTCGCAGGATGGTTGACCTTGTTTTATAATAGTGTTTGGGCAAGTTGTTGGGCCCACTGACATGATCATGAGGGCAGTAATTTGTCAATCTTATTTGTCTATATATTCGGTGTATTATTGATCTAGATTATTAGTAAATTTGTAACTTTGTTTACTGTACTTGGTATCTTGCTGAAGCAGATCAATCAAAGTTCTAAATTTGTATTTTGCTGACCTAGGTTCAATGACTATCAATTACCATATTATCAGTATGTCATCAGATTAACAATCTCCCTGATGCTGCCACATGGCTAGTGGTAATTAGCTGTACTAATAGATATATTCTATAAAAATATATTTATTAATCATATAAAATATATTATAATAAAATATTAATATATTCTATAAAATTATTTTTATTAGTCTTATAAATTATTAATCTTATAAAAATATATTAATTATTATTATAAAATTAATATTTTTTATATTTATAATATAATATAATATAATCCATATCATAAATATAATATATAATATCATTATAATATAATATAATATATTAATGGTATATTGATATACCGATTTTTTCGTTGGACTAAGGATATTTTTATTCTTATGTTTTAGTCCAAGATCACTATTTGAAAATGATCTTGGATTTTTTATCTCAAAGATGGATATTCCATTATTGGATTAGATAGTGATTTAAGGAATTTGGATGATTTGAAATCACTATCATATAGGATTATCATGATACAACTAAATATGATAATCTTATTATCTCTACCCATATTATTTTTAATCTTGGATAGATCATTCCATACCAAATGCCCTTTAAGCGGATTCTATTTACGAAGACAAACTAAGATAAATAAAAGAAGAATTTATTCTTAAGTTGCTGTTGTGGCCCTTACTCTTGTGACAGGCCTCATATAGCTCTTTATTCTATACAATATAGTGATAAATCTCAACTAAAATCGATTCTCATATCATTCTGAACAAGTTCTACAAATAAGAAATTTTCATGTAGTAATTGAAGGCCCATTCAACAGCCATGCTTAGGCCCTATAATTGTGTGGTAGTGAATTTAGAAAATAACCTATAAAACTAACATTCGAAAGATGTTGAATGTAAGCTAAAAATCCAAAGAAGAAAGAATATATTAATGAGACCGCTTGTAGCGATGTAGAAATCTCAATACGGTATATGCAATGCAAGGTCTAAAGCATTATAATATCCCTCCACTTAATAATATCCCATGAAAGTACCATCTATATTTGCATGTGTGCATCTTCATAAAAAGTGAGTACCAAATAAATGACCATGCATGGACATTAGTATCTAGGATAAATTACGGTGACACCCTTCAAGTTTTTATGATTTGCACTTAGCCCCTAAAAGTTTTAATATTTTCAATTAGACCTCAAAATTAGGTTTTTGTTGCAATGTGGCCCAGCCATCCATCTCTGTTAGGATTCATAAATACATGGCAGCCACATGATATAACTTAAGACAAAAAATATCAAATATGCCCTTATTGACTGGATTACAGTAAGTTTTGGCGAGAATGAAAGGGGATCATGTGACAAGTATATGAGCCCTTTTGTTCCTCTTCCTTTCTTTGTAAATTTGAGTCTTCAAGAATTAAGAGAGAGAAGAAGATACTTTAGAAGAAATAAGGGGGAGGGTGGGGGTGGTGAAGAGGAGAAAGAAAGAGGGTTCCTTTTGGAGTGAGATAGAAAGATAAGGTGGAATTTTTTTTACAAAGTACCAGGACTCCGGACTTTAGATGGCAAAGGATGGTCGGGAGCAAGTAGGATGAGGAGGTGAGGAAGCCAGGATGTGGGATCTCAATGATATACCAGAACTCCGGACTTTAGATGGCAAAGGATGGTCGGGAGCAAGTAGGATGAGGAGGTGAGGAAGCCAGGATGTAGGATCTCAATGACATCATCTCGGATGAGAGCATAATCGCTCTTCCTCCGCTACCAACAACAAAGACTTTAACCCTTCGCCATCACTGACTTGGCAAGTGCTTGAGATGCAAGGAAAGCAAACGAACCAGAAAGGAGGTGGTTGTCAAAGCACCATAAGCGGAGAGAATTGGAAAGGAGACAAGAGAAGGGGTGGTAGTGGGGCATGGGTAGAGAAGAAGAGGAGAATGGAGAGTGAGGAGATGAATTGAGAAGTCCTCTCTCTAATGGCGGGGGGGAAGGGGCTAGTAGGGTTGGGGTTCTTCCTCCTCAAAAGTTTGAGAGCGAGAAACCTTAATTACCATCTCCCCACCTTAGAAGCCTTAATTACCATCTCTCCACCTTTTTTTTTTCTTCCAACTCTTTTTTTGGACTTGGTTGCTCTTTGTATTGCTGGGTTGAGGGCTCAATGAAGACCTTATGGACCATAATAAATAGTTCATAAGCAACTATGGATACGACGGTTAGGAAAGTGGTCAAGTGTAACCTTTTAAAAGTTTTGTGATATAAATGAACATCTCAAATTCGTGTAGAAATGTCTCTATTTTTTTATAGTTTTTTTAATTTTAAAATTAGAGGGTAAATTAGTAATTTGATAGTTGTCATTAATGATATTAGATCTATGCGGGATGATTGAACCATATTGCAACAAAAATCTAACTTTTGGACTCTAATTAAAAACTATTAGACTTTTGGAGGTAAATGCAAATCATCAAACTTGAAGAAATGTCACTGTAATTTACCCTAGTATCTAATACTAAACTAATACTTACAAAATCAAATGATCATACTAAGACTTTAATACGGTAAGTATTTATATCACATCTTTGCTCTAATTTACACGTGGGACACATGTGCCTAATTGGCCACATAGTAGAGAGAGAATATATAGAAGAAGTTTTAAAAGAATATCCTAAGAACCAAGACTATATGGACATTGTATGGAAGCTGATTGAAGAATCACATTAGAGGTTGAATACATAGGAAAGAGCAAGAGGATGTTGATACAAAGCAGACTAAATGAAGATACAATAAGAGTTTTGGTTAACTAAATGTGATTATCAATCTAATACGTGGTATACATTTTGGTTGCCCTAATGGACATGCATAGTAGGAGAACAATTGGTGTTAGTTACTAAAACTACGGAAGTAAAAGCTAGACGCAGGTTGCCACCATCAAAGTGATAATTATAATATTTTAGTATGAATAAATAATATTTATACTCTAAAAAAATTATTGGATAATGCAATATATAAATATATTTTATCTTATATTAGTTTATCAGCAACTTTTATCTTAAAAGTAATGTCAATCTAAATTTCTACTATTATAGTCTAAGCTATGTTTCTATCGCTTTCCGAACGTATCTTTCCTGAATGATGGTATAATGATAGGACAAATTTTAAAGTTTAAAATATCTAGATCCATTAATAAGGAAAAAGATTTATTATCTATTTTATCTTTAGTGTAGAGGTGGTTATTTTATCTAACTCATCTCTGATCCGACCTGATCTAAATGAAATGGATTTTATCCAATCCAATTGAAATTTGGAATGGATATGAATTTTAAAAAAAATATCCAAAAAGAATTTAGATCGAAAATGAAAAATGGTATATTCTAATCCGAACCCAATTTAAGATAATCTTAATATATATTTTTTATTCAAAATTATGATAATTTTATATTATTTATATATATCAAATTCGAGCAGTATTTCTATTTGATCCAATCTAATTCAAAATAGATATAAAATAAATATAAATATATAATTTTTATTTATAAAATAAATATAAATCGATCCGATTCATATTATTGCTATCTCTACGCATTTTCCAAAAAATAAAACACAACTTTAAGTTTAGAACGTTCTGCGGTACAGCGTAACAACAGAGTTAGGGTTTTATAGGACCAGGATGCCCTAGGGTTTTTCTGTTTCATTAACCGCTCGCGGTTGCATCGCAGCCCCGATCATAGCAGCAGCGGCGGTCCAGCGGGGAGTTCGCTAGCGGAGATGAAGGTGGTTGCCGCGTACCTCCTCGCTGTCCTCGGCGGCCATGCCAGCCCATCCGCCGACGATCTCAAGTCCATCCTCGAATCAGGTCCATTCTATCACCCCCATTGATCTTTTCTTGTTTCATTCCTGCTCTTGGATCCACCCTTGATCCTTCTTCTGATCTAGGGTTCGATCTGACCCGTTCTTTTTGGTTTTCGATTCGTAGTGGGAGCGGAGGCTGAGGAGGAGAGGATAGATCTGCTGCTGACCCAGGTTAAGGGGAAGGACATCACGGAGCTGATCGCCACCGGGAGGGAGAAGTTCGCTTCGGTCCCGTGCGGAGGAGGCGTCGCCGCGGTCGCTGCCGGCAGCGGAGGTGGTGCGGCCGCTGCTGAGCCGGCCGCTGCGGAGGCCAAGAAGGAGGAGAAGGTTGAAGAGAAGGAGGAATCAGATGATGTGAGTTTAGCAAGAAAAAAAAAATCAAGAATTTTTCTGAAGTTTTTTTTCTTACTTAATTTTGCGATGGCAAAATTTTTTTTTTCTTCTGAAAGTTATTTTTTATTTAATTTTGTGATGGCAGGATATGTGCTTTAGCTTGTTCGACTGAGGAGCTTCGTGCATTTTACCCTTTTTAGGGATTGGAAAGGTGCTTTTTAGATTGATTGGTGGCTTAAACAGAACAATGTGATTCTGTTAGGGTTTTCTTTCTTGTCTTTTTGTTAGGCAGCTGATGGAAATTTTGGTTATGGTCCAAACTTTTTTCTTGAATCCGAGATGGAAAACTGGAGATTTTATGAGTTTAATGTTCATGTTTTTATTGAATATTTTCTGGTCCTATATGGTTGACACTAGTGTTGTTGGTGTATCTTGCTCGAGTATTGATTCTGTCTTTGGCATCTAATTACAAATTCATGTTAAGGAGAGTGGGTTGCCTGGGCTGCTGACTTAATATAAAAAATATTAACTGTAAAGCTATACCTCATCCCTTGGGTAATTAGACAAATTTTATGCAATTGCTACAATTTGACAGATGATATTGCTTGGGATTTGCCAACATGAATCATCCAATCCTTGCAGGAAAAAGAGATGTTCCTATGAGTAGTTATTAGACTTATGATATAATGGTTCAGCAGAGTTGGAAACAAACTGTATATATTACCCTATTTTGTAGAGATTCTAATTAAGCAGGTTTTGCTGCAAAATCTCCTCTCTCTGGGATAATTGAGGTCTGTCCCCTGGATGGATTGATGGTTATTTTAAGGTTTAATATATATGTAGACCAAGAATTTTATAACCGATTGCTGATTTGGATGGCCATTTTATGTTTAATGCCTGGCCTGTTTGTGTGTTGAAAACTGAGATAACTGTATGCAGATATAAGGCTAACCATGTATCATATTTGTGTATAGAACTAAATGTAAAATGCTATGTGTTATACTTATTTAATATATTTTTATTTTATATTCAATACCATGTAATATCTGATATCTACCTTACACAATTCTCATATAATGCACATCAAATCTTTAAATAATAATTAATATTGTAATTGATGTTACTTGATATTCTTATACTTATAATAATAATACTTTATTATTTAAATAGTAATTAAGTTATTTATATTTTATTTTAGGGTATCAGATATTAGTTGTTGTTTTTATACTATAAATATTACTAATCAATTCATTTTAGAAAAATATCACTCATTCTCATTCTCATGGAGTGGCCGTTTCTTTTATTTAAGGGCGGAATTTTGAAGGAACGGTGATTTAGAAGGAAATGTGATTCTTGAGTTTATGCCTTACCAATGACTGGAGGAGGGTCCAATTTTCGAAATGTCATTCCATTCCACTGCTCATTCTGTGAGCCAAACATAGAGAAACATAGAGAAAAAGGAGCAAGTCATTTTTATTATAATTATTATGAAACATTGCAGTCTTGCAATATTGAAACCTTGACTGGAATCTTTTTGTTGTCAACTTGGTGAACAATACTCCACGGTCGGTCATGGATACAAATTTTATGATTTGGAGGCAATACTCTACTAGCGTTCATTTAGTTGCTCCCTATCTGATACCTTAATTAGCTTGAGGTTTGTCAATTGTGGCACCCTCATCCTCAGGAAAGAGAGAATATTCTGACCCAAGCCAGACAGACTGGACAAACTGATGCCTTGCATGGTACACTGTTTGATTGCCAGTCTAGGTTTGAGGCTTGACCACGTATGGAGTCACTGTATCTCACCAAAAGAAAAAAAGGGATATTGAGACTTCCAGGACTCCCACCCTTGTGGAAGCTGTCAACTTTGAAACCAATCCAGTCGTCGAGCCAAATCAAATAGTAATAAAGTTCTTCCAGAGCAAATCTGCTACAATTTGAATGTGGTGGACGTCACTAGGATCCCACGATTGGTCTTACTTCATGGTGCATTCAGATCAGCTACGCACTCTTACTGTATTGAGAAATGATCAATCCTCACAATATTAGCTGGTGTTAGGATGTTAATGCTGAGTTTAAATTCATTTTAGGAATTGTGTTTTAATTAGTGAATATTAAGATCCTTGTATAAAACAGTAGACTCTAATATGGTGGCCTACGTTTCCGTCTGTCAGTTGCCATGTATTGGTAACTGGATCTCGCCCATTCTAAAATTTCTTCTCCCCATCTTGGCCGCGCTACCGAACTGGAATATCTCAGCTCTTCTTGCCGTTCCCCGCACCAAGTTTACAGACCCGAAGGCTTTGATACCCCATAAATGAATATAGGAAACAAAGCATAAACTCATAGTAGAATCTTTCTTTGATCCTTTTAGTTGCCAGCAATATCTATCTCTTGACATAATATAATGGCTAATATTCAAATATCTTAGTCCCGTTTAAGTGATATCGACCTTCTATGTCGAATCAGGTGCCCACTTAAATGGCCAGGAAATCAGCACAGAACTAAGTCCAGGTGCTTCTCTGTGCAGATTCTGTGAAGGATCAGACCTGACCAAACGAGCCGGCCGATTTGTGCTGGTCTCAGGCTGGAATTTCAGCTCGTCCAACAAAGTTCAAGACAGGCTCAAGCTTGGCATTTCTAACCCAGCTCAATTCAAAATATATAATAGATTGTATAAATTATAATAATACAATATACCACATTATTATACTTATTGTTTTATTTTTTTGAAAAAATATTATTAGCTCATTAATCTTCCCTTTTAAAACTGATATATGCAATGGAATGAAGGTTATACTATTTTATTTTTCATTACATTCTCTATAAATATAATATTTCTATGTTGTATGAAGATATAAAAATATAGTGATACGCAGGATCAAATGGGTCAAGCAAGCTTACAAAACTATATTGGAGCGAGCTCGGTAATGGATTTCCGACCAGAGGTTAGACACGACACGGCTGGATTTGGGCGTCGCACCATTCTGTTGATATGAAACACAGGCCGGGCCAAACCTGGCCGAACCAAATATCGGATGAAAGGAACACCGCTTTAAAAACTTCTATTTTAAACAAAAATATAATTTTATGTTTATTTGTTTCTGAGAAAACTAAAACATTTTGAAAGGTTATAACTGGTTTTCTGAAAACTCTCCTTTTTCTTTTTCTTTTTTTTTCCATGGAAAACACTTAGTTTTTCTCCTTTTTTTTTTTTTTTAAATTTAAAAATTTTCCATAGATTTTCTTGTAAGCAAACGCATCATAAAGGAAGCCTCGTAGGGAAGCAACATAGCCAGGGGCACTGCTATTCAGAGCAACAACTACCTCCCTTCGGTGATTTAGTAAGAATAGGCATATGTTTAATTTGATGGAAGGCAGGAGCTAAATCGCAATTTCACAAAAACGAATAAATAAAACTCCATTGTATATCTACAAAATAGAACAAGAGAAAAAAAAAGGATAAATGGAGCACCCTGTTTGGTGTCTAAAGTAGCCAAGCTTACAGCCTCTGGTGCTATTTTCAGGACACATACACTTCTGCAAATATGGCATATGGCCCTCCGAAAATATAATACCCATCAAATTCTCTTGTTTTTGCAATAACATCCATCACAAAAAATATCCATCACACTAGATTCTTGATCGACGGTGTTGATGAATAATTCAGGACACTATTTACCTTTTGCAATAATGCCCATGAAAATTTATAACATTCAATTTTACACTACACATAAATAACTACATTTTTTGCATAGATATTTCAAGAGTATTCATGCAACTTACAAGAGTAATAAGTCATTTTTATATTTAAAATGACAGTCAAAAATCCAAATGCGGGGGGCATTGTTGCAAAACAGGATGATTTGAGGGTATATATACAAAGAGTGATTTGATGGATAAATATGCAATAAACTATATTTTGAAGGGTGCATATGTGAAAAGAAAACCCTTTTCAGGAAATAAGAACATACCCAGTCTCAGGTATCATATCTGCAGCTGTTGGAGGCAAATTATGCCTTGAGACATGCTCTCTAACCTTTGCATGAGTTTCTGCATCATGCTGAAACGTCGACACCAGCTGTTGGAGTTCCAACTTCCTCACCTGAACCTTCTCTTCGGTGATAGGAGTTTGCAGCCCAAGATACAGCAACCCAAGACCAGTCAGGACAATTCCTGCGAAGAAGAGAATTCCCGTAAACAAGCTAAATGCCAATGGAGTATTCTTGGCCCCTGGTATGCCGTCCACATTGATCCCAAAGAGACTGGTAATTATGGAAAGAACTAGGCCACCACCACCAAAAACGGCCAAATTATGGGTTACACAGAGGCTTCTATCCTGGATTCATAAACAGTAAAAACAATTCAGGGATTAAAACTTTTCAAAGAATCTTCATTTAAAGAAGCATTCGCATCAACGTATTATTCTATTTACAGAAAAACATACGGAGAAAGATGTCTATTAGATATGTACCTGCAACCACGCACGAACTGTGTTCTGCATAACATCCTGAATTGTAAACAACCGTCCACGGACAGCTTCTTGCTCTTCCAACATTTGCCTTGTACTCTTTTTGATTCCCTCTAGCATACTTCTTGCAGCATTTCCTCTCAAGTGCTGGAGAAGCTCAAATACGATCTCCTCCCTTGCATGCAATGACCATTTAACTCTAATAACCTGCCACGTAGAATTTTATAAAGACTAGTCATCTTTGGAAAACAGCACCCCAAAAAAAAAAAAAAAACACCGGATAAAACTTTAGTGTTTTATAGAAGTACTCTCTAGATCCTAATACAAGCCAATAGGCAATGCATGATCAGGACAAAATGCTAGTCTGTATTTCTTCTTTGAGCCATTATTTATTTTGATGAACTAATTCTAGTTGGTATCTGAAATAACATTAGAAGCAGCCGTAAATAGTAAAGCTTGGCGAACGGTGAACACAAATGTTGGGACATTCCTTAGCAGTTATTGGTAAGAATTAGCTGTAGTTACCAATGACTGATAATAGCTATTAAAGATTAATGAATGTGAGTGAGTTGACCCAACAAAATCATCTTTAGATTGTCAGCTGGAAAATCAATGAGTCCCCCGTACAGTGATACGTTTTTTCTTATTTTAAGTTGGACTCAAAATTTTCACTTTGAGCGTAAGAAAGGTTCAATTCTAAACAGATTATGTTTTGCACCTAAACCAAATTTTCCTTCAGTCAATGATGGTTGCTTTTCTGGCATATGTAAATGTTTCTTCTTTTAGCGTATGACCACATCAGATGGAAACATTCCAACAGTTAAGAATAAATTTAAGCATGTTAAGAGTGAAAAATTTTCAGCCACCACTGAGTTCTAACTGATGCTTGGGAACTTTACAACCAGAGTTTCTCTATAAAGTCTACCATGCTTCCTTCATTGACACAGCTGATGGTATGATTTGCTACTCTTTTTGACAGAAGGCCAGCATATAAATTTCCCTATTACCTTCACCATAACAATGTTTTGCTTCATTTTTTCCCTTTTCAAACCCTACAAGAATTTTGCCTGAATGGCAATTTCCAACTTCCCGGGACCACTGTGTCAATGAAGGATAAAGAGAATGGATAGCCTTCTTGGTAGACCATTGTTAGGGACCTACCCATTCACACTGGTATTAGCTTCCTAAACCAATTATCTGGTTTTATAAGAGAACCAGTTTCAGAATTCCATCCACTCTATAGCGACACAAACCTGGATTTCTCCAAGACCTATGCTCCAATCTAAGTGGAAAAAGACTTTGATTATTCTTTCTTGTGCGCCTGTGACAATACTCAACTGCAGGCCTATCAAACCCTTTACTTCCATATACGTTAAATTACCATGCCACATGCAGTCAGATGTTTGATATCTTCATCACTTTTAATAATTTAATTAGTCAGTAACCATAATCTAACATTTCTAATAGAGCCTGAGCAAATTGTTCATTAAAAGAGTGATTATTATACAATAATAAGTGAAGGCTTGAACAAAGAAAAAGGATGGACTAGAAAGTCCAGCATGAATACCTGTGTTGCCAATCTTCTAATTTCTTGGTTTACGATTACAGTTAGTAAATTTAGATCTTCATGATTTCTCCTGGTCAAGATAGTAATATGTTACCAATCTCTGTATAACACAAGCATAAGCCAGAACTAAATGAAGCAGTAGATACTATAAATAGATATTTCTATCCAGACAATATGACCTTATAATAGAAAAGGTACCTATTTACAAACTTCAACTCGATTTCATCAGCTGCCCCAAAAACAAACTTGCGAAACAATCTGAAGTATGTCCAAAGGGCACATGTTAGATATATGATTTATATTATCATGGTAATAACATTAAATTAGTGCCATGATAATAATACGATAAAGAAGTGCACAAAGTAACTGAACTGGAGATTCAAATAGATGTGTTAAGCATATAGAAATTATGCAGCTGAGAGAAATTCTAAGATATTCTTGTTGACTCAGGGATTTGCTTGAACCATATAGGGCCTGAAATAAAACTTGGGAGCTTGTTCAAATCTGATTGATGACATTTACAAATTCTCTGTTGGATCAGATCATGCGTACAAGTCTAAGACCCAATGAGGTTATCAGTTCAAGTCAGGTTCAACTGGATCAAAACCTGATTGCACATATTTGAATTTGAACTAGAGCAGGGAATATCAACGCAATGTCATGCTGTATGTTCACTTCACTGGGCCAAACTCTGTTCTTGTAGACTACTTTTATTTTCCATTTTCTTCTTCCTCTTCTTCTAGAAGGGGTCTCTCTCCCTTCTTATAGCGTGTGGCTCTCCCAGCAGATGGAGCCACCAGCCAATCGACTAATTAAGACAAATGATCAATAAATTCAAGCTATAATTTCACCAGACTTTTAAGAATACAAAATTATGAACATAGTGAATGAAAGAGGCATTACATCGTATGAACACGTCTGTGAAAAAAACATGTTTTTGCTTCTCCAAAAATTGCAACTAAAATAATAACTATGCTCAGCCACACAAGCTAAAGCAGAGATCTCCTCAATATATCATGTTCCTACCTAGCTTTGTGGTACTTGGCCATATAATTTAAGTTAGTATTCATCTGTTAAATTACTTTTTCTTGAAAGGACTATTAAATTACTTATCCAAAAGAATGGTACTGTTGGCCATGATTCGGACAAGATTCAAAGTCTACATGTGTTGGTAAGATTTTTTTTCCTTTTTTTGTTCCCCTATGACCACAGCCTTATAAGATTAAAGAGTGCTACCAACCACTTAAATACACCTACATCTCTTGATAGGAAGTGATCGTAGCAAAAAGGAATTCAAAGCTTGGGGATTACATCTTACAAGTCTGCAGAACAGCTATTAAGTCTGCTTGGTAAATAAAATCATTGATAGGGTAGATATACTTTCATGGAGAAGATGGGGGATTTTTGCTTGATAATCAATAAAAAGGCCAGGAACTGCCAATGATACATCCATGGAGAGATTGACGCAATGTCATAGCATAAAACTGATGCAATGGGATACCTGTGAAGAGCAAAGGGACTAAAGTAGAGACTGCCAATAACCACTAGTACAATTTGGAGGAAGTGATTGGTCAACCAAAAGGGAAAACATAAAATGCAAGTAAAATTAACAATGAAGGCAAAGAGAACAACATAGCTATGAGAGATGTTCGAATAAGGTGAGGTCATGTAAAAACTTACAAGCACCTCAGAATTTCTGTTGTATTGTCAACAACTCATATGCTTAAAGCTCTCAAGTGAATCCAATGAGGCTTCAATCAAGGGTTCAAATACTAGTATATTACTAGTAAGATAATATATCATACCTAAACAGTATGCCTTTTGGTGCAAGCACAACAAAAATGATATACCATGTACTGGTATGTACTGTACAGTACAGTGTAGAGGGGTGCACCAGTATGGTCACCTTACAGTATGGTAAGGAAGCTATAGACCAGTATTTAAATTTTTGGGTCTTCACAGAACAAAACATCACAAACTTGATTTGCCAAACATGGGTCCATAGTGGAATGAGAGGAGAGCAAACAGCCCTTAAACAATGTCCTAGAAGGCACCAATAAAATTTAATGAGGGTAATACTCTTTTGAACAATTGATTATGAATGATATAAAACAAAGATTGAACCCCAAGCACTTTCAAAGCTTTTTTTCCCCCTTTTGTTGGCAGGTGGGTAGGGTTTTTCAATTGGGGGAAGAGGGGGGTGGGGGGGGGGGGAGAGAGAGAGACAAAATCAGCAGCTGATAAATTGATATGAAAATGGAGGCTTACTGAACCAACTTAGAGTGATTGGAGAAAATCTAGATTTAGGAAAAGTCACTGCAGAACCACTTAAATTGAGCTGTTCCAAATGATCAGGCAGATGCTATTTTGAGTTCATAAAACTGACAAAAGGCATCCTTAGTTACCTGCAATAAAAGGGTGTTTTGACTTTGTATAGGAAATCTTATACACCACAAAATTCAAAGAAAGATTGAAAGTCTATGGTTTCTTCAATGTCTACCAAAAGTTCTTTGTGACACAGTGCTCATCTTGCCTGATTGTATCAATACTTTGATGAAATAATTTCAAATGACATGCGCACAATTTGGATGAAGGTCATTACCTAGTTATTTTCCCGGCAACCTGGGGTCCTGGGAGGGGTGAACTGGGTAGAGACCTAAGTTTTGGCACTTTTTTATACCAAGTGGCTGTCCCAGGACTTGAACTGATGCCATTGCCCCTGTCAGCCCAAGCCTTTATCATTGCACCAAGCAATGGCCTCTATGAGTACAATTTGGACATGCGACTGAAAAGTTTTAACAGTGAAAGCAGAAAATGCATGTGCAATATTCAGAATAGCAGCAATGTCCAAACATGCAAATGTCACAAGAACAGCATGGTCTGGAATGGTACGAGTATATCACAATATGAAAAAATGTAAGCAATAGCATATTCAGCTAAAATGAAAGAAAATGGTGCATATATACTAAAGGTGGATGGTTATCTGCCATCTCCTTCATAAACGGACAAGATTCTAAAGTTTTGAGATAGAAAATGACTATTGTTTGCAGTAGCAGGTAGCAACAGCTTAGACTAATTGACTAGAAAAAAATTTCTTTTCATATATAGATAGGACAAAGACCAAGAGTGAAAGTATACCTTCTAATAATAATCATATGGAACTTGGGTAGAGGACTATACTATAGATAGATTTTCATGGAATCATCATTTATAATCTGTAGGCAAGAACTCAAGAGCATCGGATGTACCAAAACTTCAGCTAATTTAAATAATCAACAATAGGAAACAACAACCATATCAACATCACCTATCATCCCATCGAGAAAGGCGACAAATTAAATGTGCTATAACTTCATGAACTGATTTAGGAGCAACACTCCCACCAGCAAGAAGAAGCTCCTGAGAAGAATTTGATCAATTATCCTCAGTATCGGACAGACCTTAGATATATGGGGGAAAACAATCATATTCAACAAAACAAGGAGCTCAGTCACTTGATCAATAAAATGGTATACCAACATGGTTAAGCTCTTTTAAGTACCTGAACTTCAGTTATACCCAACACATTTATGTTTGAAGCAGAACCTTTGATATGCAATGCTGTTATTAAAAAGTTTTGAGCTTGCCATGACCGAAGCACAACGGGTATGTCATCTTCGTCACAAAATGGATCACCCACTGACTGACCCAAAAGTTCAAATAATAGTCCACCTGCAACCCTAACCGGGACCTGAAAAGCTAACATCAGCCATATTAATTTAAAAGGAATGACAGCATGAAAAAATTGTATAACAAACTAAAAGGAAAGTTGATATTTGACAGCCTCAGGATTATATTAGACAACATAAATGCAGAGCAACAGATATGTTTTCTTTTTTAGAAAAAATATAATTTTATGGATTCAAGTTTTAATTGATATCCTTTACATCAAGACTACATTAATATACAGAATCCAGTCATCTGTGCAAACTCAATATGATTACTTTGATGGCCACCATCATAAAGAAAAAAAAGCAAGAAAAAGAAAAAAAAAAAGATCCGCTTATTTTTTAAGCGAATTCTTCATTGTAGTTCTTTATTTATCAAATGACAGCTTTTAAATTCCCATTTCATACTGTGGAATTTGATAGTGTCTTTTACCAACCCTTTTTATTTGATCATTCACATTATACCAGGATGTAGTATCAAGGAATGATTAGTTCATGATATATCATTCTAAAGTTGGATCTCCTTTATATACTAATTAAAGGATTTTGTCGCCCACATGGAAGAAGCTCATGTCTACTTATCAAGTGATCATATTGTGTCTGCATGTTTTCCCAGTCAATATGCTGAACTTTTGGCCTGTTGAGCCTGACGTACATCATGGACCAGTCCCCTAACAGCTTAAGCCTTTGGGCCCAAGTGATTAGTCAACATTGTATCAAAGTTAAGATTGCTCGAGGTCATCAATTCAAATTCCCCCTAATTTAATTATTTATTTAGTTAATCCAGCTGTCATCTTGACTCATTATATGAACTTGTTTACCTCTTCATGTACGTGATCAGGGCCTATCTTGTATGCATGGGGTAAGCTGGTTGGTTTAAGTTGAGGTTAATGACTTTCTTGACATATAGACATGCTCAAGAATAAATAAGCTAGTTATCTGGCACCAAAATCTATTTCATACCACGAAACTTAAGAAGTAACGAATTCCTTGTTACAGAAGATTACCTGTACAAATTTAAATATCAAAGTTCGACCCCCATCAATTTAAATGAATCAACAGATCAAATATTCTCCAATAATGTTATGGGCATTCTTCAAGTCAATTGGTTATTTTGTATCAAATAGTAGATTTATGCTAAAAATCTAGGAGAAATTGCAATAACAAATATTTGGAAAAGAAGGTTAAAGAACTGTATAATTTTTTCAGGAAACAAAGGAATTTTATTTGGACAAATACACATGTGATGTGTCTAAACACATGCAAACAGGGTTTGTTTTTTATATATAGATAGGTAGGTAGGTGATTATCATGCATTCATGACACCTAAAGAATTTACTAACTTAAAAATATAAAATGTTCATGAAGGGAGATGGAACAGCTACTAGAAGAATCAGTAACAAGCCACCTCGTATAAAAGGTGCTTCATCCGTTCACTAATAAGCCGACTCTCATCTCTCAAGGCAATACTGATGGCAGGATGCAACCATGGAGCATTACTTAGCCACGCATCAACATAAGGATGACCTGCAGTAACATGGCACCACCATGTAGGCCCTGCTGGACTCTCCCAGTAAGGAGCTGCAACATCAGCAACAGTAAAATCATCCTCATCAGCAGTAAGATCTATTTGCTGTGAAGCCCAGCTAGCATCAGCTTGGACCATCTGGACTAGTTCTGAAATCCTAGCCCAACCAATAGGTATCCAATGGCTGTCTGAAAATACCCTCATAAACTTTGGCCTTTTTTTATAGTCATCAAGTCGAGGAACTTCCTCGACACCTAAGATGGAGAGAGTGTTGTTTAGATCAATGAGAGGCATGGATTCCAGTAAGCTGTTCTTATTCAAATATTGCAAAGAAGAATCACCCAGCTCAGATCTAGGAATTTGCTTCTTTGGATTCAGATTGTCTTTTTGCCGCAATGACAGGGTCCTTGAACCAGATTTATCTGGACTTGTCCACCTATGGCCTCGCACAAATTCAAAAGCACAGATGAGCCCGTCTGTCCATAGTTCATTCCATGGTGCACCTTCTCTACTTGCATGGAATTTACTGACCTCTTGCTTCTTACTCTTACTGCCAATGCAAGCTGGACTTTGTTCATCAATATCACTCATTTTAATTTCGTCTAGAGAAGCAACAAAAAAATTTCAGTTCATTATTTGTGATGATATTTAGATAGAACAGGAAACTATAGAATATGAGCAGTGCCAGATAGTGATCTTGCATTCTTGAGAGCCTTCCATTGGCTGAAATTTGCAGGCTTAGAATGGAAGTTTAAAGTTACCTACAACATGCTTGCACCCTCGTGGGGGTTGTTGTTTGTGGGGAATAAAAAATCTTGATAATCATTTATACACTTGAGGATATGCAGGATATGAGGATAAGCAAGTTCTTTTAACATTAAGCTAACATACAGTGAAATACTACTTTGACAACCCTAAGTCAAGCAAACATGAATTGTAAAAGAAAAGGTGAACTGGCAACAATCATACACTTGAAAAAGCAAGCAACAGACATCAAACTCCACTGATTTTCAAAAATGGCTTTTAGTATAAGCCAATAAAGTATAAAAATCCAGGTAAGTCTGTTGAAGCATAAATTGAAAAAAGGAGGATTGTCTTTCAAACATAAGATGAACGTCTCCATCTATGGCAAATATATAACAGATATACAAACTGAATATCTCGCAAGAGGAGGATTAAGATGCATATGGGGTTGCAGACATTGACCAGATGGATAATTTGAACAGGTTGCCTTCTCATGAAGGTCCAGAAATCAGTCTGTATAATGATTAGACTATTATTAACATAAAGAGTAAAATAGAATTGCCAGAGGGTAATAAAAAGAATGCTGTGAGAGTACCGCACATTAAGTTCTCTTTGCTTTTAAGATTTTGTTAGGAGGGTTAGAATCCATTATTTGAGGGAATATTTGCATAAATAACTTGGTTATGATGGGGTATTAGATTCAAAAGATTTTTAGTAGATACTGATATCTCGAACAATTTATTTATTTTTAATGGCACATCGACCCACTTAAAGTTGACTGGTATTTAGTTAGTGGTAGACAGTGGGGCCACTATCTAATGACAAGGAATTGTAAGGAAAATTATTTTGTGCATACATCCTTCTCTAGGACATAGAGATGTGGCCACTAAGAGCAGCATGACCATAATGTTCTGTCTATTTTCTTCTCTTCTTACATCATCCATTGTGAGATCTGTACTAGGCATGATACTGTCAGTTTCTTCCTGAAAATGAATCATCTTCTTCATCAACATGCGAAACCTTTTGCTCTCCATCTTTACCCACATTCAATCTGTACCTCAAAAGAGTTGTTTCGCTTCATCTGCAAGAAATATCATCTAGACATCTTTCTTTTACATGCTTAAAGCCAGTCATATTCCAGTAGTTTTGACCAAGAACATGACTCTAATGATTGCTTATGGACATTGGAACTCTCCTTGATCTATGATGCCACCTTGCATGCATCTTTAACTGTTCAAAGCCTAAAAGTTTGCTGCCAGCTCACCCTCAACTCATGAACACCAACACTCACTGTTAGTATAAAGAAATTTTTAGACCATTTATCCATATTCTCATATTCTTGATGTGGATGTTCAGACTTGATCAGGAATGGGTACCTTTTGTCTCTGGGAATATATCTTACCTTCCAAAAGAGCCCTTATCTCATTCAGCAACCTTCTTCCCATCCAAATATAACATAATCATAACCATCAAGTACCATCCCAATTAACAAGGCATACCTCTTATGTCAGGCATCTCAAAGTCCTTTCCGACATTTACACAAATTTAATTGACGATGGCTAGGTCCTCCTCACCTCTTTCCTAAGACTTCGATATGCATATAAGCATATATGTTCAGGCCTTCCTCGGATCTCTGTTAAGCCCATAACACCTTAACAAACTGTAAATTGCTCTGCACTCGATTGAGACATATTCTATGCCTCTCTTCATCCTATCCTTCCTAGTATTAGCGGACATCCGTTCTATTAATATAATGTTCGAGCCCTTATCATTATCAAACAGAATACGCAACATATGCACTAGTCAAATATCACCCCAGATTCCAGAAGCATTCCATTCTCTTGGGTAATAAATCAATAATATCGACAAAAACGTTGTTGTTATCCAGTTTAAAAAAAAAAAAACATTTAATCCCAAAATCCATGCAACTTTTAACTTCATTTTTAGCCAAAAAATTGGATATGCACACGTCTCAGAGAGATGGGTCCACAGAAAGCACGATGCAAGTCTCCGGTTAATGATTCTATGCATCAGCTTCCTTCATGAACTAACTGTTTGCTAGAATTCTAATTTCCAAGCAACAACGTTCATGTTCATGCCATACCACATTCATAAATTGGGCTTTTGCCCAATACATTTCCCTAAAGAGAAAAAAAAGAAACAAAGATATTCCACATTCATAAACAACATTATGCCATGCGATGCCTTCCAAAGTAATAAATCCCTTGTTTATATAAAAAAAATCGCAGGCTATGGTCCAGCAAACACATTGGTCATTAAAAATTATGTAATCAACTGTTTGGTTTTCTTTCAATTGTTAGATTTGGAAGTTTTTGCATCAAAATTTTAAAAATAATTTATTATATAAGGTAAAGAAAAAGAATTGAGAATAAAAGAAGAGATTGAGACAGAAAATAATAACCGACGCGAGACGGCGAAATCTTTCTGGACTCGCTGCTTCTCCTCTTCCCTTTGTTGTGCTTTTCTGGTTTCGGATTTGAATCGGAGAATATAAAGAAAGAATTTGTATAGGAGAAGGCGGAGCTCTGAACCCGATCGCTCCCGAGAACCCGACAGTGGAGTGGATCAGCTGAGAGACTCACGCGGAAGGACGGCCAAGAGAATCGTCTGATACCCACGTTGTACTGTTTTTCATTTTGTACGTGGCGGGCGAGGAGTGGTGGATCATCTGAAATTTAGGCGAGACGGCAAAGCGAATCAAAGGTGGAGGGAAGGTGGTGTGGGAAACAAAATAAATAACTAAATAAATAAAGGGGAGGCGAGCATTGAGCCTTCGACCGCGAGGCGCTTCCACGGTGTTCCAGGCGTTAGCAGCAAAATGGCCCATGAAGTGAATCATTTTTCGCGCTCGCTAAGGTACGCCGAGCAATCCTTGAGCATGTAAAGAGAGCTTCGCCACTCACCCTCCTCGCCTTAACTTTACCCCACCTATTAGAGCCCATTTGGTAGGTAAATATCATTAGAAAAAATTGATCAATTTTCTCTTCTACCAACTTATCCACATTATTACTTTTTATAAATAAATACATAATTTTATAATTAATATTTATTTATAAAATAGAGAAAAAAAAATCTTTGAAAGATGATAAATTATTTTCTCATTTATTCATAAAATATCTTTAATCTTATAATAACAAAATAATATAGTAATATATTTATCATAAAATAATATTATTATCATCTAACATTTATAATATATTATATATAATAATATTATTATTATATAATATAATAAAAAATATTATAGAAAATATGGATAAATTTTAATAATTTATTTAAAAAATAGTAATATAAAAAAAATATAGATAATAGATTCAAACATAAAATAATATAAATAATTTTTACTTATCTAGATATTATTTAAAAATATTTATTCTAAAAAATATATATTTTACTGCTCAGGTGGTAGTTCGGTTGGTCGCATACCATTAATCCCATTTCTCATCTTCATGATTCAAGTTTTGAGGAAGTCAATTAAATGATAAATTAAATTTTGGATGCCGGAATAGTTAAGTCATCTCATATCACCGTGCACCAAATATTCTCGAAATGGAGGCTCTCAGCTCGTTCACGTTCCTTTACCTTATCTTGAATAAAATAATCATCATAATAATATTTTTAGTATTAAGGAAATCGAGCTAATATCCCACCGTATTTTCTGTCCTCCCCACCAAACCCCTATTCCCATGTTCGTCTCTTCGCCGCAACCTTCTCTCTCTTCCATTATCCTCTCTTCGCTGCGTCTCCCGGCCGCTGCCACAGACGCCAATGTCCTCTCCTCCAACTCGGTGGGCATCGAGGAGGCTTACTCGTTACTCTCTCTAATCAATGGTAGCAGTTATGATGATTAAAGCTGATCAAGAGGCAAAAAGGTTGTTAAATTTTAAATAGATCCAATTTAGAAGCTTAGACAAAAAGAATATCAAATTTTAAATAGATCTAATTTGGAGCTATTATGGCTAATCCATCTACGCCTGTAAATCAACGCCAGAAAAAATCTGCAAGATAAGTTTGCATTGATCGGAGTTGACTCTGATGGAAACTCTTCGATACTTAAGTTAGTAGGATGGATTGATCAAACAGAAAAATAAGAAGCAAAAAGTAGAGTTTGCTCAAAAAAAGATTAGATACGTCCTACCAAACTGATTAGGTTACTTTTTTTTTATAGATGTCAGAATGATAACCATTGAGTATATGGATTTCTTTTTTTTTGGTGTAATATGATCATGGATAAGTAATTAAAACTATCCACTAATCATCGTTGCCCGCTCTTCTCGGGAGCAGTTTTGTAGGGCCGATCGAAAATTGGATAGGCTGTTTAGAGAGCTCCCATCGATTAGTCATCTAATTTGAAGTCAACCGATCATCGATCGATCGGCTTATTTTGTGCCGATGGATCATCAGTCGACTGATATTGTGTCGACCAATCGTCAGTCGACTGGTTCTATATCGATGGATTATCAGTCGGCTAACTTTATGCTTATGGGTCGTTGGTCAGCTTATTTTGTACCGACTGGTCGTTGATCGGTTGAAGAGCTTCAAGTCAATTGTTGCCTTGATGATTCATGATCGACAATTAGTCAGTCGGAAGAAGCAATCACCGATTGTCGTCTGTCAGTCCGATTATCTATCGGATGGTCATACGTCGGCGCTCCCATCAATGTATTGGTGGAACAGTTGATGAATCGACGAGTATTGACCTTTCGGGCAGCCTTCTTAGTGGCAATGATCGATCGAATGTTAATTGCCATCCTTCAACTAATTGATCAATAATTGATTCGGTTAGTGGAACATCGATTGTTGAGTCGATCGATCGATGATTCATCGAGTAACTCGTTAACCATCCATCATTCATCATCAGTCTGCGAACATCCATCGATGTCCGATGGTCTGTTAGCTAGATTGGTGAGTCGGGCAACAGATTGATAACCTCCAACATGAACTAGCTAAATATCTATATAGAACTCATTTGGTTCACGAGAAGCTACTGGAGGGAAGAGACAATTTTCAAAAAATAACGAAAAAGCCTCTTAGTAGGAGTTTTAATAAGGAAAAAAAAGAAAAAAGTTCTTTCATAAAAAGTTACTTTTCATATTTCATGAAAGATAAAAATCTATAGAGAAGATGAATTTTGATATTTTTCATTTTCATAGAAAGATGTGGTACTTTTTTCTTCAAAATATTCTTTTTAAGATCTATGGCTATGATTTTATAAAATATCATGGATGATTAGAATAAAATAATAAATAATAATATTATAATATTATATTATTATTATCCTAATATTTATATAAATATAATATTAATACTAATATTATATTTATTAAAATATTAATAAATTTATCGTATTAAAATATTAATATAATATAATATAATATATATTAATATTATATTAATATAATAAATTATTACAATATACTATTATATTATAATATATTAATATTAATATTAATATAAAATTAAAAAATAATATGTATGATCTCATATTTATTAAAAATATAATAAATATTTTATATAATATTTTTTTAAAAAATATTTAATTAAATATAAATTATTTTTTATGATCAATCAAACATATTAAAATTTTATTCTCAAAAATAACATAATATATACCCAAAGTCCGACGACGCATGATCGGCTCCGGTAAAAGACGTATTTTTTTCAAAGAGAATGAAAATAACGATTTTTTAGTTTCATTTTTTTAAATAATAAAATAATATCACATCAAATCCGATGCAACATCGCACCCGCCACCTTCGCAACCCGGAGTTGTTAAACCGGAAGCGAGGAGGCGAACAGGCGAAGCCAAGGTTAAAATAATGATGCCGAATATATTTTTTAACTAGTATTTATTATCTTATTTTTAAAACTAAGAAATAAAACTAAAAAGCTCGTTAGATTCCCAGGGAATTAGACAAGTCACTTGTTAGATAAATCGAGTTCACCGTTACATGAAACAAGTCCGCAGATGATGCTCTTTATCAGAATAAATGGAAAGAACACAGCTCAAGTCCCACGTGGCTACAAGCTAAAACACGCTCAACCCCTAAATTACATTGGACCTCTCAAGGACCAAGACAGCAGCCAATTGGGTGAATCTTGGCCGCCACGTACAGTTGATCAGACCCAAATGCTCGACATGAATTACATGTGATCAAACTGCAAACTGGCCCATCCAGGTATTTCTTCAACCACACACTGACATACTGGGAGACATGAGCAATCTCTCAGTAACCGTGCTGCCACATCTGGTGCGATGGCTGGGATGGTGCAGCCTGGGAGGCGGTCAGATTTCCTTCGCTCGGATTCTGCTGATGTTCTTGAGAGACTCCTGCTTGCGAAGGATAGAAATTTGGGTACCCCAGAGCTCCAAACTGTGAGGGCTGCTGACCTTGTCGATATCCGCTATGCTGATTCTGCCCCTGAAAGCTGTAGAAAGTGCTGGCTGGAAGAGCTGACATGGTTCTCGAACCGGCTCCATGAACCCACATGGCAGGGTTATCAGCCTGCCAAGAACAAACAGTCAAGAGGAGGAGGTTTCACTCACCACCGACTGCTTAAAATTCTGGGCTAATATTATTACCTGCTGAAGAGGCATGTAATGATTCGCTTCTTTATACTGCGAGCTCAAAGCTTCCTCGAGTCCGATGGTGGTGCTGGCAGAAGCGGTGGTAGGATTAAGGGTGAAGCTTCCAGGAAGGTTAGCTGAGCTTCCCAAGCCTCCATAAGCAGAGGCTACAGAAGCGGACTGGGGTAAGCTGGTTACAGAGACGCTGCTTTTGTATTGTGGTAGTGTATACTTTATGCCTGCATTAGGTACTGCAGCGGGAGATTGATGGAAGGGTCCATTGCCCGTGTACGGTTGTTGGAAGGCAGCAGAAGGCAAGTAAGTATAGCTCTGAGGCAGAAAAGGGAAGCTGATCATGTTGGCAAAGTGACTTAAAGGAAGGGTTGGTTGAGTGTAATGGTGGACGGGTAGATGTTGAGGGAGGGTAGGACCCGAAGGGAGGGTGGTGCCGGACAAGGTTTGTGGAGTTGACTGGGGATTGGAGAAAACGCCCTGCTTTCCAGCCTGCACAAGGTAAACGGAAGTCAGGACAATGAAACATAACCAATATCTTCATAGGTTCAACGAAGTTACCAATTTCAAAACTGAGGAACGACTGCTTTGATCCTAAGGTAGGAAAAGGCAGCAAGTGCAATTTTACACTTCCAGTATGGTTTGGATGGCAGATCATGCTCAGTCCAGGCTAATTAATTGATGCATTGAGGGCTCCATTGCCCTTTGTCAAGGCCACAGAATTTTAACACAGACAAACCCAGATAATCAAGACAGTCACAGATTACAGGAGTATGAGCAAACCCAACCCGACTCCCTCAAGTGCTTGGCTTGTGAGTTGTGCATGAGCTCAAAATTTTAAGTTCAGAGGCTGACGCAGGGTTAAATGTCAAGATAGATTCATGTGTTGGCTTAATTTATAAGAGTATATGCCCACCATCAAGCCAGTGCAAGTGAAGAAGCTTGAACTGAAAAGAGAACTGTGAACTTCGTCCCCTGAAGACAACTCTCAAGAGCCCGAGCCAAGCTAGTCAGCTTCTTACCAAGATTGTTAGTGACCTAATCTTAAATGCCTCCAGTAGTAAATGACACTTGAAGAACTGGAAGGCGTGATGTGGCAGTAGACAAGTAGCTGCCATCGTTAGAAAGGCATATGCATATTATTTAAATAAACCAAGTGGCGAGAACAAAAATAAAACACGTCATAAGCCCAGTTACCAAGTACTTAACATTTAACTAGTTCAAAATATTGGTGAATACCTCGGGCATGGAAATGGTTGGACCACTAATAGAAGCCACTGCTGTATTAAATTTTGCAGGCATTGACTGCGTGGTGAGTAAGGACGAGAAGGGAAGGTCAAAATCTCGGAGAGGTGGAACAGTTGTTGCCAATAAACTGCTGGGTAGAGAATTAGGTTGCTGCAGAGAATTATACAATTTCAAATGTTAGATCTGACATAGAAACCTAAATCTTGCACAAGGAGACCAACTATAAAATAGCAAGCATTGAATGACAAAATACTTTTAAAAGAACAGCTTCTTCTTCTTCTTCTTCTTCTTCTTTTTGCTATGGTGGGTGATTCATACAGTTCTAGTATGAATACATCCAAAATAATCAGAAAATAAAATGTCCCTTAAGTCCCTTGGAAGTGATTGAAAGTTGGTCCACGGCACCTATTTAGAGTGCTCAGCGATGAAGGAGGCCACCCAATACGCAGCAGTAGCAAAATAGTTTTAAAAATATACAATCTCAATATGAACATGGCATGAAATTGTAATCTCAACAGCAAAATATAGTCACCAGCTATATGAGAGTTCAGGAATATGAAATTATAATTTTCAGAAAGATAATATGGAGAATGATGATCATAACAGTCAGAGGTCAAATAGGACCAACACTTGCTGGCAATACCTGTTAGATTTCAGGTAGATAAAGAGGTCCTATTATGCTATGCTATTGCCGAGGTCAAGCAAGAACAAATTGCTGCACTGAAGATCGCTATCTGGCATTAACTTCATATATGCAATTTATAAATATTTTACAGAACGTTGAAATTAACTTGATATGTGCAATCAGTACTATTAACGGTTAATGATGTTTCTTTTTATTAACATTAACTAAAATACACTTCAGAAAAATCTATATTGAAGGTTATGAAAAATCTCCTACCATCCCATCTCTACCTAACTACTACACCTACCTAAAATCTAACTGGTCCACAAAATGAAATTGGTAGGTAATGGCCCTCGCAGAAGTTTAAACTTAATTCAGCATTATGTCTAATGTACTCCATAAACATGCTTCACAAGCACCCCTCACCCAAGGAGCACAAGTTGAAGTTATCTTCCACAAGCATTTTCCACGACCTGATTACTCTTATCAGAACCACAAAAATATTGGACCCATTGCTGGATCATGAATTCAATACAGAACATGGGATTGATTGCTACAAATGCAAATGGGTTGGATTCACGTTGGATGCAGCATGAAACAAACCAAACCTAAATAAGATAACCTGGTTTGGGTTGGGTTTTCCTTATCAGGTGGGTTCGGACCACAATCAGATCCTTGAAGGCACTACAATGAATTGTAAACTTTTGCCATTTCGCCTTCAATACCTTTTTGCCACGAAACATCCTTATAATGATGAAACAACTAATCAAAAATCAGAATGTGCATAATTCCAATATCTTAATAATGATTTTAAGTTGTTTGCGCCAAGTAGGAAGCAATGATCATGGTCCTTTATAATAATACAATATGCAAAATGTGAACATGAAGTGCAAATATTGAAATATATGAACCTTGTAATCATGCATATTGTTACATTCATGCATGAAAAATATTACCATTAATATCAGATGACCACGTTCAGGTCTCCTGCAAATAAGCTAAGCGGTTCTAGTTTTAAGATTAAAAAATAATTATCAACAGTCAGGCCAGGCTACAGGGTTTCAGGTACCATTTACAACATATATATATCTGCCCCTTATTTGATTAACAAGAGTCTGTAATACCAACCTGTTATATCATTTGTTTCTTCGTTAAGAGCTGTATAACTGTAGTAGTAATAAAAACAAATATCAAACATTTGTACTTGTCAATCTTCATACTGCTTTAGATAGATGGACACCAACATTTTTGGAGGAAGCCATTTCCTCCAGTTGTTTCAAGTTATTAAGTTCAGGCTAGGAAATGCCAACAGCATATCACTTCAGGTATTTGTGGTTTTTCATCCAATATTAGTTAAGATTTTTATGTAGTTAGGTCCAGTAGCACTATCCAATGTTATATGTGACAAGCCTCCTAATCCTTTCCTAATTCTTTACCGTCCTTGCTTAACAAAGATGCTCAAACTTCCTTACCAGCTACAAGAAATTTTCTTTCCTCCCTATATTACCTAGCGATCTGCAGAATTCCAAGGAGAAATTCTCCAGATAAGAAAGCATCAAACACATTGCTCAAATTTGACAGCAAGCACCTCTCCATCTGCGAGAGATCATTGTTATACATAATGAATTTTAACATGACCCTAGAGACACTAACATAATTCCAATCTGTGGGAAGCAACTTCTGTTATCACTGCCAAAAAGATGACTACCATATCTCTCCACCATGGAGAATACTCTATCGATAAAGAGACATTGCAACCCACGAATAAAAAAACAACAAAGAATATATCCAATTAAACAGGATTGATTTATCATTTATCCATCTCCCACTCCAAAGGGGCAATGAACCACGAGATCAATATCAAATTAAAGCAAGTTCACATGCACTGTTGAAACCCGGAAACTGATCCTGAAGATTCTGAATATAAAACCCCAATATAGCATGCATTGATATCATGATCCTGAAAGAAGTAGACAGGCATAAATCTATGGGATCCGACATATAAAAACAGAAAAACCATTTATGGTTTCACCGCAACATATGCTATAAAATTTTGAAGGACTTTGACAATTATACTTGGGCATGGAAATTATCATCTTGTTCTTGGAGGAATCTAAAGCATAAAAAAGAACAACCGACACTTTCAGCATTGATGAAATTGCTCAAATATAAGCATAACCAGACGTTAATTACAGCATCTAATGGACAAATGCTTAAGACTATTTAGGTATCTCACAACAAACCCCAAACCAGAAAATTCAAAAGACAACGGCACATGCAACTAATCATCTAGCATGACCATCATGCCAACTGTACAAGTTACATCTGAATCCACTACATTGAAATGTGCAGTTGACTGTATTCTCAGAAAGTTGAAAGCGAGGATATGTACTCAGCAGACACAAACCACGCAGCATATAAAGGGAAGCAAAAATTAGGATCTCCAGAAACCTCAGGCTGTAAACAGTTGTCGACTAAAAACATTCTCAAGCAACCGGACACACAAACCGGAGATATGCTGAACAAAACCCCTTCAAGATTTTCAATCATGATGTTAATCTAATTTGCATTTTAGGTCACTTTGTTAAATAAGCTCTAATAATAATCAAAATTAGCCATTCCATTTGAGCCTTTAGATATCTTCTAGCGCTCTTTTAAGCTTCGCTTCATGCCATGCTACAGTGATATCATAGATTCATTGTGAGCACCTAATTCCATTTTTTTTTTGTCTATCCACAAGCCCATAAGGCTACTTATACTATTCCTTCAGAAAAACGCCTGCACATCTACCATGTAAATTTCTAAAAGAATCTGTAGCCTGTGATGCATATTAATGCTTAAAATGGATCAAGCATGACAACACAGTCATTAAAAATATTCTGGCTTAGGATTGAACACAATCCCATATGCATCATGTAACTTTGACTTTATTACAGACTAGAATATCTTTCTGCCACGCCAAAGCATGCCACATACAAGACAGGAAAATGTATATTTGGTAACTACACGATGATGACTTTACATGTACGATTGAGATCTTGCCCTTATTTCAATGTCAAAGCAACTCAAAGGATGATACCCACTCAATTCATGAACTTAATTGGGGAAAAACATTATAAATAAGTTATTCCTGTATCTTCTAAAGGGACACAAAGAGGTGAAGCAATGGATTTTTGAGGGCAGATACAATAAAGGTGAACTAATGGATTTTTTAGGGCAGATATAATAGCCCATTTTGCATATAATATATTCATCCAAAACTTGAAAACTGTCAAAATCTAATGTGAACTTGGAAAAAAAAAATAATAACAATGGCTTACTGGTAAAACTGCTAACAAACTACGTTATGGTGAAATATTAATAAGGATATGCTGGTGTGCAAAAAAGCAACTCTTTATGTCAGAATATTACACATAATACTACATCATTTTGTTTAACAAGATAATGAGGTTTCAGGTTAAACATTGCTAAAAAACTAGAAGAGTCCAGCAAAGATTGCAATGTTCACGTGATTTTGTGGTAAAGCTATTAAGAATAGCCTCAGAAATGAAAAAGCAGCTCTAGGAGCCAAAAATCATAGGATGAAGGTGAAAGCATATGGATGGTTTGGTTACAAGCAACATTGGCCAAAGATAACCTCCAATATGGAGAGGGTCTTGGATTTGAGTTGACAAGCTGGAAAAGGAAAGGGAAGACAAAGCTTCATTACAGGGAGGTGCATGTAGACACTTAAGCTTTCAAAATATTTTCCTTGGTTAAGAACCAACAGCAGACTCTAGAATTCTTGTCTATAATTTTCTTTACAATATCAAAAATGTACCATCTCTAAAGATAACTTCTGTACCTTCATCAACATTGAACATACCGCAAACTATACAATAACTGACAAGTCAAAGTGATTACACGTAAGGAAATTAGAAACAAGGCATGAGCCTGTACCCTATAGTGTTGAAAACTTGAAATTCTATGGACATTATTGTTTCAATAAAGTTATCATCTTAGAAACACCATTATGACCGTCAAGATTGGAGACATAATGTAAACTGGATACATTTAGCAAATCTTCGTAAAAGTAAAACACAATAAAATTGAAGCTTTTTTTGGTTTGGCTAAAAAGAAGAGAACAGAATAGTGATTTACCATTAGATTCGACAAAGAGGAAAGATTCTGCATTTGTGTATTTCCTTGTGGATAGGTATAAGCCACTTCATTTGGCTGTGATGTGCTTGAGAATGCATAACCCGAGGCAGATGGAAAATTGTATTGAAGCCCGTGTGTAGCATCTAATGCATCATTTCTGATGACCTCAGGTTGTGAAGCTGAAGGCATATCAAGATTCCCCGTATTTGTGACAGTTTTAGCAACCACATCTTCATTCGATGTAGAAATCAGTTGCCCATTGTTGTAGTACTCATGATTCCTGCCATCATGATTCACAAGAATGCATTGTCAAATGTTGCAAATTTGTATCAAGAAATGACAGAACACCAAATAATACCTAGCATCTGGTTGATCGATTGAAGAAGCAGTTTCTGCAACTGGGGCCACCTCCAAGTTACTTTTCAGGGTCTTTGATGGAAAAGATCCGGAAAACGCACCAGAACCAAAACTGCCAAAGCTCAAATGTGCGCAATCTGCATTTGTAACCTGCAGATGATCAGGAATAATTACTGCAGGGTTGTCCTCAGCAGATTTTGCACCTCGCTCCTCTGTGTGCAGACTTAGTTGCCTTAGGTCTGCAGCAGCTGATGAAAGTTCTGCACTGTCATCCTCAACTGTAAAAGGGCAAAGAGAGATGCCAGCAAGGAGATGTCATGACCAGGTTGAATATTATAGACCAGCCAGCCCATTTTAAAAACAAAGAAAAATTGTGATGTACTCATGAATGCAAATACTATTTACACGAAATGAAGCATATTTCTACTTGTGATGGCGTCAAGGTGTGACTAACCAAGAGAAGCGTAAAATTTTGAATGGTTTAGACATGCTAAAAGATTCCAAAAAAATTCTGCCGAAGACATACTTCTAGACTTTGTGGCCTTCTGCACTAATGTGTACAGTCTTTTAGGTATGAATCAACACTTTAATAGGAGAACGCATATGACAATAACAAGTTTGGGCAAAAACCAGCTCAAGAAGCAAACTTTCACAAACATGTTGCTATGGTACAGTTCACTAGGCATCAACCAACAGTTTAATAGCACAAGGCATTAAACAAGCTTGGACCAAAGTGGAATTCAAGAAGCAAACTTTTGCAAACCTAATAGATAACTGAGAAATCACCCGTGTAGGCCAGATCCTTTCAAATTTCTAACAAAGTTTGCATTTCCAGATGTGACAAGAAGTTCTTATAAGATTGTCATGGAATAGAGAGTAGACATGCAAGAAATTATATCATAGGGATGTTAGTTTTATGGATTGCATGGATTACTCTTCTCCAAACATATGCAATCTCATCTAAAGAAACCCTTTGCTATACTTTTTCCTAGTACAACTATGCTTCTACTAAAAATAATAAGTTACCGATAAAATAAGTTATTGGTGGGGAATTAAGATCAAAGCTTCAGTATACTACTATTTGTTGGTCTGGTGCCTTATTACACCTAATAAAGAATTATAGTCCAAGTTGGCTTTTCAGATTACAGTTTGTACCTCACCCATCAAACTTTTGTACCTCACCCATCAAACTGATATGCGAAACCTTCTTTCTTCTCTCTACCTAGACTCTAAGACTAGAGTTACCTTGGCAGATTGCTTCTCGATGTCACAATGTTAAACTGTGTAACCAACAGAATAGGGCATCTTATACACCCGCAAGCATGTAGCTTGCAAGGTAGAGACCTGTCATTGTCCAAAGTGACTTGGCTAGGAAGTCAGCACAAATTTACTGCATAAGGTTGTAGATGTTAGTTGAACCTCAGTAAATCATTTCTTGATCCACAAAGCCAGTCCCATATAAATGGGTAATGATTGTGGTTGATGTAAAGGCTGGTCCAGAGTACTTTAAAAGTACTCAGCTAAAAAGTTATTAGGATTTACCATGCATAACTGTATAATTAATCATATTTATTAATGTTTAATGGAGTTGACTTCCATATCAATCTCAAAAGTATTTTGTGTGCATGAAACTAACCTTGGTTGACACTTGGATTGCAGGGAAGAAAACTGTTCATATCAAGGTTGTTAAAGGCGCGCCTGAGGCGCAAGAGGCTCGAGGCGAAGGTCTCTACGACTCTTACCCCCTCAAGCGATACGAGGTGGCTAAGGCATCGCTTAGGCACTTGAGGCGCACGCTGACCTAGACTCCAAAGGTGAGCCTGAGGCGGTGGCTGTTAGTCTCAAGGGAGAAACTGGGTGATGTTTCGGGAAGTCAGACAAACGCAAAGAAGGAAAAAAAAAAGTGAGACCCAGTCATGGTCGCCGATCGAAGATCCACATCCATCAGAGCATCGCCCCAAACGCCGGAGAAGAGAGCCCACTCAACGAGACCCACAGTCGCCGATCGAAGACCCACAACCATCAGAGCACTGCCTCAGCCACAGGAAAAGAGGATCCACTCGTCGATCGATGCAACCGAGGCCCACGATTGCCAATCGAAGACCCACGATCGTCGATCGACGACCCCACCCATCGGGTATTTTCTTTATTTTCTTCTTTCCCCTTCTTTCCTTCTTCTTTCTCTTCTTTCCTCTTCTTTCGCCGATCGAAGACCCACGGTCCCTGTTCCTTTTTTTTTTTTTTGGGACGATGTTCTTATCGTTCTCGCGATCTTTCTCTTCTTTCCTTCTTCTTTCGCCACGACCGACCTCTTTAGTCTTTACCGTTCCCCTTTTTTTTGCCGACGTTCCCCATCATTCAGACTTTCGAGAATGTTCTTTATTGTTCATCAACAGTAATGTTTCCCTTTCTTTTCCATCTACATTATATATATATATTTTAACAATGTATAGGAAACTTTTTTTTTTGTCACTTACTGTTCATCTATAGTAACATTCCCTTTTTTTCATTTATAGTATTTTTTTTACCCAGGAAACTTTTTTTGGGTCATTTATTGTTCATCCGATTTTGTAACACAGCATTTTTTTTTTTTGGGGTTACATTCTTCTTTTCTTTTTTTTTTTTGGGGGGGGGGGGTCACATAACCCATAGTGTATGTAATAGAAATTTTTTTTTGTGGGGGGGTTGATTTTGTTATCAATTGTTTGGCACCTATTTTAGGAGGTTAAAATGGATTCCGAAAGCCATAGGTTATCTAAAAAAAGACTTAGCATGGAAGTATGCACATTTAGCTGACCCAACGAGCAAAAACAAAAATAATATTATTTGTAATTTTTGTGAAAAAAATGACTAAAGGAGGGATTTGTCGAGCAAAACAGCATATGGTTGGATGGTTTTGAAATGCCAACAGTTGCCAAAAATATCCACCATATATTCATAAAGAGATTAAAGATTATATGTTAAAGAAAGCGGAGGAAAAGGAACAAGGTAATTTATTGCCTGATTTTGATGATATAGAAGACTACGGTGTTGATGAAGAAGATGAAATTCAGATGGTTGGTCTTTGTAATGTAAGAAGTGATGGTACAAGTGAAAGTTCTATGACTAGTAGCAAGGCATCTAGCTCAAAGAAACCAAAAGAGAAAGATCCTAAAAATTTATATTTTACTTCTGATGCAGAAATGGTTGTTTATAGTAGAAAAGAAGGCAAAGAAAAGCAAACTAGTATCAATGAAGTTTGCAAAAAAGAATTAAGAGACAAGGCTTGTAGAGAGTTGGCTAAGTGGATGTATGTGCTGCCGTGAATTATCCAAGATTTGCTATTGCAATTGAAGCAATTGGACAATTTGGTCTTGGCATCAAACCTCCAAGTTATCATAAGATTAGGGTCCCTTTGTTAAGAAAAGAAGTTGAGCATAATAGAGATTTAATGAAGAGCCACCAAGAAGAGTGGGCAAGGTATAGATGCTTGATTATGTTAGACGGTTGGAAGGATGAGATTGCAAAGAAGGATATAATCAACTTTTTAGTGAACTCTCCTAAAGGATCGTTATTCATCAAATCTATTAATGTTTCGCATACTATGAAGAGTGAAAATCTTTTATTCAAATTGCTTGATGACATGATGGAGCAAATTGGAGAAGCAAATATCATTCAAGTGGTGACCGACAATGTCTCTAATTATGTAGCTGTAGGTAGAATTCAATTTGAATAAACTTTTTCATCTTTAAGTTTTAAGAAATTGTTTAGTACAATTGTAATTTGATATTCAAATTTTTGAATTTTAAATAGGAAGATTGTTGGAGGCAAAGAGGCCAAATTTATATTGGTCACCATGTGCTGCCCATTGTATTGACTTGATGTTGGAGGATATTGCGAAAATTCCAACAATTAAAAAAACATTGAAGAGGACAATTTTTTCAAATGGATGCATCTATAGCAAAAAAGGCATTGTGAACTTGATGAGGAGTTTCACAGAGCAAAGAAAGCTGCTTAAGCCAACTAAAACTAGATTTGCAACTGCTTTTATCACAGAACAACTTGAGGAAGATGTTCAATTTTGAAGAGTGGAACTCCAAATTTTGGACAAAACAGACAGCTGCCAAGTGAGCAGTTAGTACTATTTTGATGCCTATATTTTGGACTAACATTATTTATATCCTTAAGTTGTCTGGCCCTCTTGTTCGTGTCCTTCAATTGGCGGATGGGGTGAAGAAACCTCCTATGGGATATATCTATGAGGCTATGGATAGGACAAAAGTAACCATTACCAAGTCTTTCAGTGGTAGAGAAAAGAGGTACAAGAAGGTCTTTAAAATTATTGATGCTCAGTGTGAATCTCAACTATATCGTCCTTTACACGTAGTTGGCCATTATTTGAACCCTGAGTTTTTTTTATGAAAACTCCAATATTATGCAAGATGAAGAGGTGATGGAGGGCCTATACAAGTGTATACAAAGGCTAGTTCCAAGTGTTCAAGTGCAAGATAAGATTACAGATGAGCTGAACAAGTATAAAAATGCTCAAGGTCTTTTTGGAATATCCATGGCTATTAGGCAAAGAAAGACAAAATCACCAGGTAGATAAATTAATTTACTTTGCTTTATAGATTTCATTGTACGCTTGTTTATATTTATAATCTAAAAGTACTTTGACACTTATTTAATCAACAGCTGAATGGTGGGTTGCATATGGATCTTCAACTCCAAACTTGCAAAAGTTTACAATAAGAGTTCTTAGCCTCACTTATAGTGCTAGCGGTTGTGAAAAAAATTGGAGTGTGTTTTCACATGTAAGTACTAAGTAACTCTATTATTATGTGTGATAGTTTTAAGATGTTCTAAATTGAATGTAGTTATATTATCAAATAATTTTATTTTTTTATTCTTGCAGCTTCATAGCAAAAAGAGGAATAGGTTTGCTCAACAACGCTTGAATGATTTGGTATTTATGAAATACAATAGAGCCTTGAGGCACCGATATAATAGACGTGATACCATTGACCCTATTTCTTTGAAGGACATTGACGATGGTAATGAGTGGTTGGTGGGAAGAATAAATGAGGATTTTGATGATGATGTTGAGTTGGTGCATGATAATGATGATTTAACTTGGGATGCTATTGCTAGGACTGTTGGAGTTGATAAGCCTACATATCGTACAATAATTAGTGCGAATGCTTCTTCATCAAGAGAGGCGCTTTACTCTCAAGGCCTAGAGCATCAAGATCAGAACTTGCAAATGAGGAGTTCGAGGACTCAGAAGAAGAGCAAGATATTGGAGATCACAAGTCTGATGAAGAAGAAGATAATGATCTTATTATTGATGATGATGATGAGAAGGACTATTAGGAGATTACATCTACCACTTGTTTATTGCGAGATTAGCTAGAACTTTTAAGTAGGATTTTAAACTACTTAGTTATATACTTGTGTTAGTGTGATTTTTATTTTGTTGTTGTGTGCTTATTATGAACGATATTTTGATTGAATGTTCATATGCTACGTATTTTGTATTGAAACTTTAATGAATTTGCATTTTAATATTAATGATATTTTAAATGTAGTTTGAAAATATATAATTTTACATATTATGCATATTTCATCTTATTTTTAATAAATGTGCGCCTCGTCTTGCTCAGGCACCCGCTTGCGCCTTGCGCCTAGGCACCTGACATCTTTTGCACCTCGATGCGCCTTTAATAACTTTGGTTCATATCAAATTAAGGTTCATAAAGATGTCACCTACTGCTGTGACCATGAAATGTCAAAATTGACAATCATCTGTTTCATTAACCATATTAAAAGAATATACCAACTATATTTAAAAGCATATGCCTGTGAAAATAACTTTGCCTCATTAAAATTACAAAAATTTGAGAATCGCTCTCAGAAAATATGACCAACAGTGCACTACTAATAACAGCAATAGTGTATGATAAACAGGAAAAACAGGAAAGCCAAAATTTGATAACCAATTGTACCTTCGTGTTCCTCAAATGCATGCCTTTGAGTCTGGTAGGAATTCATGTTCTTCAATAAGCCATCATTCAAATGTGAACTCTCTCCGGAATCATCCAGTTGTATATGTCTGTCAGAGACAGCTGTTGATCTAATGGGTTCTGCTGGTAGACCTCCGCTGTTAACATTTCCCTCTAGTATTTCAATCTCATCTAGATGAGGATTTCCATGCAGAACTCCATCAACAAGCAATGTGGATGAGGCTGATAGGTCAGCATAAACAGCTGAGGTGTCAGATGTTTCTGGCACAATTGACCCACTTCCTGCAGGTGGCTCATCAACTAGAGACCAATCCTCATGAGATATATGCTGGCCATCAGCGACGCCAATAACATTACCAGTCTCTGTAACCTGTGCAACAGGATTCTGAGAAGAGTGTACTTTCTGATCTGATTCTGATGGCAGAACTGTGGTTGGAGGTTGCTTGACACTTTGGTGGGATGTGTGTGACATGGCAGCATTTTGTGTTGTGGAGGACCTGTCACTGGCTACGATAGGTGCATTAGAAGGCTTGCCTTGAGGTCTGCCCATCTTCACAATATCAGCCATTGAGACATGACCTGGCTTCCCAAACCAATTGTGTTGGAATCCAGAGGGAGCTTGCAAGGGTGCAGGAATTCCTTCAGATAAGCCTGTTCCTTGCATTGTACTTTCCATTGAAACAGAATCACTGCAACATAAGAGGAAGAATATTTAATTGAAGAAAAAAAGTAAAAGTTCCATTAAATGATCACCATAACTGATTACCAACATGTTAGTAAGCCAAGAGAAATAAGCCATCAGAGCAGCAAAAAAATAAATGAAAATCATTTTGATTTTGAATATGGAGGGTAATGTATAATGTAAGTGTTTTTTTAAAAAAAAAGTACACTGAGTAATTACATGCAAGAAATGATTAGAAAGAAATATATCAGTTTTGAATGTAAACAACATGCCGGAAATCTCCCCTGACAGCACATATCCAAAACTCATTTTCTTACCAGCCAAGACTACAATGCAGGAGGAGGTATAATGGCATAAAAGGCACTTGAGGCAAAATTGAGAAAAGCTCAACTGATCTAGACACGATGAAATAGTGGTGGAACAGCAATATCTGCTCTTAAATTCTCTATTATGATAACAAAATGGCCATGTTCACCAGCTTGAGTAAACGAATATGAAGATAACCTAGTTGGACCCAAGTAGTATGTACAATTCAGCACTTATCTTTGGTGGTACAAAACATATCCTTCCAATTAGCAGCAAAATAATACAGTGTTAACATGGAATCAAACCCTTAATGTGGAGGTTTTTTGTTTAAATATCATTCTTCAAACACTAGAATTGCAGTATTATAGCCTTTCAAATTCAGACCATACTGTGTATTTTTTAAATGGTGTTCCTCTGAAGCTTTGTTAAAGTTCCAAGCATCAGAATATTTCAAATATCTAAGAACATCAACCACTAAATTACCTGATTTTAACACCTATAGAATATCTCATAAGTCAAAATTCAGAATAGAGTTGCATAGAGATAGAAAACCATGCTGAAACCACTAGGGCATGATGTAACTTAACAATCACATAAACCAAAATGGTAGCCATCCAAGCATGCTCTTGTTGATAGCATTGGTTCAAGAACAACAAACTCACACAAATTTTTGGGTTTAAGTCTGGTCTAAAGTGTGCATAACCTTTTTGCTAGAGCATGTAGTACAGATCACAGTTTAACATTTCAAACAAACTCGAAAACCAATACCATGATGTTTTTATTTCAACCATGACCAATTTTGATGTTTTGGCTGACACCAGTTCATGGATGACAATATGAGGGGTCCTATAGTCATTTTTCACTTCTATGAGTTGTGATAAACATTTTGTCAGAACTAAGCATGAACTTTGCAGGTCTTGCAAAAAAAAATTTGGGTTCAAAGAAATTTTTAAAAAAATCAATTCTAACAGATTTGGTTATCCTAAAGTTCAAATCTCACAGTTGTTCAGATCACCACGTGGTAAGCTGTCATCAAACAATAATTTTTTAAATTATTTACCAAATGATGTGAAATATGATGTTTATCTTCTCTTCTTTTGTAAGTAATGAATTTTCTATTTTCAGCATGAAACCATTGAAAATGATACATATGAAATTCGCAGATAATAGCATATCTTAAAATGTTGCCAATTCACTTGTTAATTTTTATTAAATTTTCTGATGTTCCCCATTTTGCTATGTTTGGAAATTTTTTTCTAGCTAAAAGTATCATCACTGATGTTATAAACTTCTAAAACAGCCAAAACTTTTGAGAGTCCAAGGTTCATTGTCTCAGTACTAGACCCCGTAACATAAAATCCAATTATAATGTCAATACGCGGTTTGATATGGTACGGTAGTATCGGTACAGGACAGTATGGTATGCCCCATACATGTACCATCCAATATGGGGCAGTACAGCAAACCATGTTTGAAACTAAATTCATTTGAATGCCTAGCCAATATCAAAACCAAGCTTTTGAATCTTGTGATCAATTAGATTGTATTCAACGTCTGCAATCAATTGTCGAGTACCATACTTGTACGTTATCGGTTCGGTACGCTATGATGGGTACAGTATGCTACGCACCACATATCAAGATAGCTTTAGAACCCTTTTCTAACTATTTATCACGATACCACCCAGGCGGTATGGGTTGGTATGATACGATCCACATCCTGGAGTGGGGTGGTGCCAGGCAATATGGGCAGTTCTGCTCAGTTCAGACTGGTAGGGATCAATTCGACTCACATGCCAAAACAAACCTCAATCCCACAACTAGTACCTTACCAATATTGTAGGGTACGATCAATATGGGTTCATATAACAGACCTTAGTTGTGTTTCATCTCTTTTTATTTATCTATCGATGTACTCCAAATGTAAACTCAAAAAAGCTCAAAAGAATGTCATTGAGATTTACATAGGCAAATAAGAAAATGGAGTTTCATCTACCAAACATAGCAAAAAAAAGCATTTAGGCATAGATGTGTACATGCCTCATAAGATGGCAAGTTTAAGTTGCACCAATAGACAATTGGCAAGTAACTAGACATCAATTAAAAGCTTAACTTAATAGTCATGGAACTTGAATAGGATAGGGCAATAGTCCAACAAAAATATAGTTGGTTCAAGAAGTAGAACATTTTAATTCTCGATTTACAGAAGCAAGTAAAAACCATCCAATAAAGTTTAGGAAATACTAACCTTGAAATTGTTGGCCTTCGATTAGGATTACTTGCTACCATGCTAGATCCCAAGATTGATGAGGTAGGAAGACCGATAGTCCCATTTTCTTTCTTGTTGACAGGTTTGCCACGAGTAACTCCATAATCTAACAAAGTGCAACCAAAAAGAGAAGATAAAGCATACAAAATTACAAGGTTTGGATAACATTCTTTGGTGTACAAGAAGAACAATGTGACACATCCACATACCACTCAAACTAGATTGCATAGAACTATTACGTCCTGTACGGTCAATACCACCCCTAGCTCCACGACCTGAACTATTCACTGCTCGAGACCTGGATTCTGGAGTGTCTTTGATCTACACAAGAAAAGACAAAAGGTAGGAAAAATATTATAAAGGCATTCAAAAAAAAATGCTAAATTCAGTTATGCACTTGAATGCTAAATTCACTTATGCTTCAATGGATATAACATCCAAATATAAAATTAATCAGGGTAGCAATTGCCATCTGAAATAACTACTACAACAAGAGAAAACTAATTACCAGTGATAGCTATACTTGTATAGATAGGCAACAACCATTTGATAACAAAGATGCTGGAGTATATAGCTAGTACAAAGATTGAATGGTGAAATAGAATCTACAAAGCCAACTTACAAAAATTGATCAAATTAAAAAAATCATTGTTGTCGGCCAATAGT
Source organism: Cocos nucifera (assembly GCA_006176705.1). Classification (NCBI taxonomy): domain Eukaryota; kingdom Viridiplantae; phylum Streptophyta; class Magnoliopsida; order Arecales; family Arecaceae; genus Cocos; species Cocos nucifera. Next base: position 83,478 of record QRFJ01000513.1, on the reverse strand, counting down.
TGTGTAGCATACAAGATGTGCAAAACTGCAAACCAACTTCAGAACTGTGAACTTTTTTTTAAAAAAAAAAAAGGATAAAAGAGTATAGCCTATCATCCCTAATGACTGGAGCATAATTTGCAGCACCTATGATTAAGTGATAGTTACACTGACCTCCTTTTTCTTGTCACGTTTGCTCTTCACCTCATGAAAAGTATCTACACAATTAACAAGCATTAAATTAATTATAAATTACTAATAGCATGAAAAGCTGTATGCACATAGCCCTGAGTTATATGCTATAGAAAATGCTAAGTTTACATCTTGAACAACTCGCCCTCTCTCATCTGATAACAGCAGCAAAGATGCTTATGATGTATCCATATATATATATATATATATCTGATGAATTTCAGAACTATGTTATCAACAAATAACTCGCAACAATAGGCACTGTACTAGAGAATAACCAACAGAGAAAAAAGACAAAACACATGCAACTAAATATTTTTCAACTTAAAAGCACATTTTATTATCCCTTGAAAGCAAGTGATTCAGAAAATCATGATTAAAATAGAATAATAATAGTTGTATTACTAATATAAAGACAAACTGAAGAGGAGAACAAGAATGAAACAATCAGCAAGTGCTTCCTACATGTTCTAAAGAGCATTGGGAAATTGATATTCGTTTAAATAGACTCTCCTAGGGTTTTCAGTCTCGGTACTAGACCCTATTCTGGTAGTGTACTAGTACAGGATAGGTCAATACAATACACACAGTACCAAAACATGGTACGTGGCTAGAGGCAAGACAATATCAGTACCGTAATGTATGTGCCCCCATACTGTATCAGTATCTTATCCAGTTTGTACGGTGTGCCCATGGATATCGATCGCTATAAGAAGCCTTGGACTCTCAACTATGTGCATAATTTTTTTCACAATATAAATGACTACTAAGGGAAAACTGGTCCAGACCAAACATCTAGGGCCAGTCAAACCTAAATCAGATACTGGATGTTTCAGTCTAGTTACATACCATCTGCATGTTAAACAGTGGTCAAAACCAGAACTTGAGGGGAAAAAACAATAAGACAGTAGTTTTTATTTCACATAAATGTTCTTTTTGACAAACAACTACTTAAACATATTTGCTTAAAAAACTCTTGGATCCTAATTTTGTTATACATGTTCATCTAGCTTACAGAAAACCAGGTCATTCAAGCAATTTGTGTCGTGAAGAGAAAATCAATAAACATCAGAAAAAGCATAGCCAAGAGCAAAG
>QRFJ01000513.1:47212-77212 GCA_006176705.1 Cocos nucifera | reverse complement strand
GTCAGCCCTCAAAGTCAGTCTCGTCCGAGCCACCGCTACAAAAATTAAGATATCAACGACTTGACTCCCATCGGTGGCTATAAACTTGAAGTTCGGGCCTCGAATCATCCTGTTATCGAAGTTAATATCGAGGAAGCTGAGCTTCAAAATCAACAAGATCGCTACATGAACTAAAAAGGAAACCCAAATGCCCCAAGCTATCTTAAGTAGTCTCAGTAGCTTAAATCAAAGCTCAAGGAGATGTTCCCATGCCTACTTGAATCTTCAGGTAGAATTCCCCAAGCAGGAACACTAATCTTCACATCATTTGTTTTAACAAACACTTTATCTTCATCTAGCTGCCCACCAGGCATAGAAGATCAACCATGGATGGCTTTTGGTTCTAAATTGTAATATACCGTGCCGATTAAGTGAAGGCGCCCTGAATGAGTACAGGCACTCAAAACTATTATGCCATTTGGAAAAATAGCTGTAGAGCTTCTCAGCCATTACCATGACCGCCAGGGTTTACCATTACAGAGTCCCATGCACTGATATTCTCTCCACCGTGTTGCTAAACGCGACAAGAGCCTTATCCATTCTTCCCCACTTTGCATACATGTTCAAGAGCGCCGCTCCAAATCCAGCATCCAATCTATTCCTATTAACGTAACTATTGATCCATTCACCTCGTTGCAAGGCCATGAGTCAGGAGCAAGCATGCTCCATGGGTTTGATCTTTTCTCACGAGCCACGAGCATCTCATTGTGGGATTATTCATCTCTGATGGCATCTGATCAACAAAAGCGACCTTTGTCCATTGAACCAGAACTACAATACCTGCCAAACATGGTGTTGCACGTGATAGAATTCTTTAAAGGCCCAGAACAGAGCCCCCGTGGCATCTCAAAATAGCCACATTCACGTACCCATCTATCAGGCAATTAGACGACAACGCATCTTTCCGGCATTTCATCAAACACCTTCTCTACCTGCCCAATCAAGCAAGTCCGCTAAGCAATTACCGAATTCGCAGACAACATCTCGAAGAGGCATTCTATCAAACATCTGGAGAGCAATAACATGATCCCCATAGATAAATTGAATCCACGAAGAATGAATAGATCCGCTTGAAACCCGTATTTATAGACCATCCGACGGACCTGACTCTCTTCTTCGATTGCTTCGAGGCTAGAACAAGCCTCGAGAACGAACGGAAAGGTCATGGAGTTGGGCCCACTCCCGTCCCTCGCTCGAGGACTATTTGGTGGAATAGGGCAAAGGGGAGCTTGGCTGGCAGGTAATGGCGTGGCAAGAAGGCGGATAGAGAAGACGGGGTGGCGGACTAGGCCGTGACCGACGAGAGCGGAGCGGGCAGAAGCGAAGTCGGCGTTGGCACGGCAGGGTTCTGGTATGGGGAAACGGATGGACGGTGAGATCGCAAAGATGAGTAGCATAATAGTTGGAGCCATGATATCCGCTAGACTCAGTCATACTGCATCAAATTGTGTTCCCTTTATTTTTTTCTTTTCTTTTAATTGCAGCACATTTCTACGCTTTGGAAATCTTTTTTAAGAATGGATGTTTTTGTGGTGCTTATGTGTTAGTCTAGGAATGGATGTTTTTGTCTAAGCAAATTTTATATTGCTTGTTGTATTTTCTTTTCAAATTTCTAACTTCCATCTTCCACCCATCTCCCTCACTCCCCCACCCCCACTACTCCCAAAAAATAAAATATTCTAACTTTTATCCTATAACACTTGTTTCCCACCAAAGAGGTCACTGATGACTGGATTTCATTCAATTTTCTTAATCAATTAAATTCAGGAATTCAATTTTCTAACTTCCATCCTATAACTTTTAGCAGAAACTAATGATGGATTGCCAGATGTAGTTCTCATTTATTGCCAGATTGTTCCCTAACCAAGCAAGGTACTGAGTAAAATTCTGACTTGCTAATTACGCAATAGAGTCCCATATCATTTTTATAATTACTCTATTTTCTGTTGCATAAGTATTCTAGCCTTTACCTCGTGATAAATTTCATTTTGATATGACTGTCGACTCTCCAAGCACTTCCACATCTAACCTGGATATAATATCTATTATGCTTAAATTCTTATGGTTACAAACCAGTTCTTTTTCCGACTTGGCTTTAGCTCAAACTAGCAAACTGTTAGTTGTCTTCTGTCTCATCACCAAATGAAACAATTACATCGTATTCACGAATCCATCAACCATTGTAGAATTTCTTCTTAAAGGAATAGGTTCGTATAATGATCCATTAGTATAGCCATTGCCTAAAACAGAAGCAAGACATGCATGACAAAGTTTGGCCCTTACATCAGAAAAAGACAAAGTTTGGCTTATGCAGGAATCTCATCACCCACCTATGCTATGCTAAAAATGCAACATGTAACTTCTACAAGCAGAGCACAAGTTTAATTGTATATCAAGTCGCCATATGAATTCCATATGCATATTGCTAAGCAGCAGCTTTCCTTCTTAGAAGATGTTCCACATGGAGAGAATTGATCTTGGCAGCAAGTATGAAATCATTTTCAGTCAATCCTCCTGCATGAAACAAAAAGCAATACAGTTTTAAGAGATGAAAAAAGAAAACATTTTTAATTATAATTTCATGGTAATTGCATTGAATATAAGCCATGTAGTGTCACACAAGCCGCTCAGTGCTATTCCTGCAGCATTTAATATAGTAAAAAAATAAAGTTGATCGAGCATTCTATAAGTAATTTCAGACAATGAATATATTTATATGATATGCTGATTATTTCTATTAGTAAGTTCCCCGGCCTGGTCAAATTACTAGGAGAAAAAGAAAGAAGTTGCTGATGTTATAAATGTGACCTCTGGTTTTTCTATGTTGAGGAAGTAAAAAAGGCATCGACTCTATAATGACAGAAAATAGAGAGAAGTTGTTTTGACATTGATAAATTTACCATTGAAGACCTAAAGATGTATGAATATGTGTTAATGAATATACCTGCAACAGTTTCAGGATATGTGAATTTGTTGTGGCTACTTTTTCCATCAAGTCAGGATTTTAGTTTGAATATAAACAGGCTTTAATGGTACAACGAAAAGGCTCTACCACACGCAAACATCTACATAAACTATCCTCTCATCATTACAGGTCACAGCAGAAGAACTTTGATGTATATCTTCAACCAGGTCCAGTAAGGTAACTGATTGGCTTGTGCACCAACATTTCGCACATCCAAAAACTGGAAAGTGGATAGATCTCCGATATAAAGTAAGCCAAAACCATTTTCCTACAATTTGCAATGGTATACAAGTTTTCAAATGCAAGGAATCCTCAATGTCGGCACAGGATGCAGTCCTATACTGCGTGTTGATATCTCATACCATACCAGTTTTTCGGAAAACCAATACACGCCCCCAGTAATTCTTTTCAACAAACCTGGACTATGATATTTACTAGAGTCAATGACATATCATACAGTGAAGGAGAGATATGTTCAGAAAAGGCCAGCTCTTTTTTAAGGCTTTTTCTTAAATAAATATGAAAAGTAAAACACCACAAGCACCCTCATTAGAATGAGAAAGCATAAGCTCTTCAGTATTCTTGATCCAAGAAGGAAAAAATTTATCCATTTAAAAGAGAAAACTAAACTTCTTACCAACTGAATGAGTCCATATGTCAATTTTGACGTTGTTCCAACCAACTAGATGAAGGTCAGGATGATGACCTGAAAAACGACAAATGTTGCCAGCACATATATTAAAAAATTGGTAACCACATTTGAAAATTAAATTTGAAAAGTATATTCTTATATAGATCAACTACAAGTAAAATTATTTGCACACTCAAAGACATCTGAAAATTTTCATTCCAAATGTCTAAAGAAGACCATTAAAGATGCAATATATGAACTACCTTTTGGTTTATAGCTCCTTGAATTTAGGGTCAGTATCAAATAATACACTATGATACACCACAAATTGATTGGGCAAGGATGATATTTAATCAGAAGTACAGATAAATCATTATCCCATGGTTTTCTTGGAGTCAGATCAAAGAATGAGTTAGATGATAGTTACATCATAGTAACCAATAGTGCAACTTCCATCAGTTCAAGATCCATATAATCTTTTTTAACATATGGCATTTCATCATCATAGTCCCATGGTTTTCTTGGTCTCAGATCAAAGAACAAGTTAAACAACAAATACATGATAACAGGTTAAATCATGAAAGCTATTAAGAAAACCAAGATACTGATATAGTATGAGGAATTTTTGAAATTGCATTCTACATAAAAACAACATATATTCCGTATAAGGCTGATATCTACCAATTCACCTTTCAAAAGGCTAGATGATTATTTAACCCAAGTACCATATACATTCAGCATCACTGGATGGCTATCAATAATATTGAAACAGAACTATCATTATACATGCATGCATGCATATATTCCGTATAAGGCTGGTACCTTACCACTTCACTTTTAAAAGACTAAATGATTATGGAACCCAAGAACAGACTCAAGATCATTGGATAGCTACGGAAAATGTTGAGATATAACTATCATCACACATACACCCATATTCTGCAAGGTACCACTTCATTTTTAAAAGAGTAGATTATTACTGAAGCCAAGATCTAAAGCCAAGGACTATATAGATTCAACATCATTGGATGGCTACAGAAAATGTCGGTATAGAAATATCATCATAATCAATATGAACCTTTCACCAGCACAAAATCAGCTGAAAAGATGCAAGAAGTAATTAAAGAACTTAATTGGTGATTATATTGATGCTTTTTTATGGTGAATTCATTTCTGCATTTTTCTGTGTTGATCTCAAGTTTGGCACCATACAGTTTTCCGCTAAGAGATGCAATTGATGGTCAACAAGATAGCACAATATTAAGGTATGAAGCTTCCATAGAATTAATAAAGGACGAGCTAATAACAAATCCACTCTATCTTCAAGTAGTGGCTCCAGCCAGTCAAGCACTCTAGAATAATGTAAGTACTTTCAAATAAACTTACCAATGTGGTGATTAACATAGGGTCCAAACAAACTTAAAACTTAATCAAAAAATCCTAGCAAAGAATCATCCAAAATGTGACTAACAAAATAAGCAAGAAACTGGAGAGAGAGAGAGAGAGAGAGAGAGAGAGAGAGAGAGAGAGAGAGAGAGAGAAACTTTCATAGTTGTTGCCCTACGCCTGATAGCCCTATCGTCTAGCTTGCAATGTTATTGTGGCTGGAATATATTACTGAATACAGATGCTATTCTGTTGTTTTTGCATTTTTTTGCATTTGCATCACAATCCTACTAGAAAACACAATATACATTAAAAAAAAAAAAAGTTTGAGCTCAGGGTCTTTTTTGTTGCACAAGAATATAAGAAAAAGGAATTAGAAGAGAAAAATTTTCCTTGGAATTTTAAAGTTTTCATTTGTTCGGTTTGCCAGAAGATTTGGTGATTTGAGGAAAGAAAATGCTTCACATGTATGCTGCAAAAGTGAAACGTTGTCTCCCTAAACCTTTTCTGGAATTACAAAGTCAAAATTTGCAGCAAAAAATAGAAAATGATTTTCATATTCTAGGTTTTTCCTATTTAGAAGAAAACAGATTAAAAAAAAAATCTAGGTAATAGCTATTTTTAGATGCCTTTTTCCTAGAAAACCAACAGACCCTGAGGGCAAAAAATGAAAACTTGAAATGAGGGAAAATGCTGCATAAAGAAAACATCAGTATCAGAAAATCTTATATCAGTGACTGGCAATATGTGAAACCAAACATACCCTCTGCCTCAGCAACATCAGCCACGAGCTGAAATAACTCCAATCCTTTTGTGAAACTCTTCACTTTCCATGATCGATGCAACTTCATAACACCATCTTCACCCAACAAATTCCAACCTTGTACCTAATTTCAACATACGGGTCAGAAGCATCTTCACTCAACAAATGCAGAAAGGAGCCTAAAAAGAGGTTGTAAGCAAACCTGTGCAAGTAGTTCATTTGCTGACTGTTCAGACATTGGTCGAACATCCTTTGAGTCACATGGAACACATTTCTTGGATGTCAAATCTGTGATTAGCATCAGAAGATTTTTAGGCAGCAAGATGAAACTACATTCATGATCTCCCTACAATTTGGTATAGAAATTTGAACCTGGAAAAATAGCATTTAGGGGTACTTGGTGCATCAGAAATTATAAGTTTACCATGTTGATGTTATTTATCACCACAAAAGATTTTTGATGCATTTAAATCTACAAAAAAAATCATAAATTTGTATCATCATAAGGAGAAAGGACAACTATATTTTTTCACTGAAGATGATAAGGGCTGAGATTACCAGCTACCATGGCTGGTAGGTTCCAGACCAATAAGAAATCAGCATGCAGCACGTCACAGCTACATATCATTTTGACACAACCACATCTTGCTCGATATCACACCTTACTGCTAGAGACATCCTATTTTTCTGCTCGTTTGAATGGTTGGTGCAGGTCTCTTCTTGTGTTGGTATGTACACAACATGATACATACCATACTAATACCATTATGAGCCTGTACTACAACTTTTAAATCCTTGATGTCACCACTAGCGTTGTGGGTTACTCCCAATCAAGGAAATTGCATCCTCCACTCAAAAACAGGCTCAATCTAATTTTGTCACCAACCTTTGAGTTAATTCTCAAATCATTATACTGATGTTTTTGCAAATTTCCAACTATAGTGTATGTGGAATGATGCGTTGACAAATGACAATTCATCACCTCTTTACTTTTCTGACGCTGGGTTCAGATAGGGGGGCAAGACTGTGCACTAAAAGTATCTAAAATGAAAGAAGAACAAATATAAGGAACACATAATGTTGTCAGGGTCAATGCTCCAATCCCCTAACACACACCAACACAGCGAAATTCATGGAACCAGGAGTGGTATCAGCTTTCCTAAAAATCTAACCAACAAAGAGAACTCTTAAGTGAGAATTAATAATAATACAATTTCAGATAGAAACACCAACTTTTACACCTATTTTGCAACTCTTCTTTCTTTTTTCTTTTTCCTTTTTACTATATTTAATTATCTGAAAATTTTAAGTAGATATTCCTTTTTTTAATTCACAATGCCTTCCCTCACTGACATCATTCCATTTATTCTATGGATGCATTTGTCCATTTATGTGTTACCATACTGATGGAAATCAAGGATTACACATATATTTCAGAAGTGAACGCTGTTGAAAAACCCTAACCCTAATTCTATTTTGGAAGGAGGGTTTGGTTTATTTAGGAATTCTTATTTTCTTAGGATTTTTATTCTTGTTACAATTCAGCAATTTGATTTCTGTTAGGATGCTTTTTGTATCTTTATTTAAAGGTTCTACCTGTATGGAGAAAAACAGACTTGAGACTTGATTGATTAAATTAATTCCTGAATCCAGGCTTGTTTTTGTTTTTCTCTTTCAATCTTCCTTTGTTTTCTTTTATTTTCTCGTGGCTCCACATCACATACCTAGAAACTTATACATGCATGAAATCCCGTATCTAGCACACAAACACCTAGACTAAAATATGTATAGATACTCCTCAGATTCCTCATAGTTTGAACCATTTACTTTGAAGATCAGTCATCTATGGATATTCAATGATGGTTGATCAATATATGATACGGTAATTATATATCAAACCATCCTTAGTATAAAGTTATCCTAGTAATTTTTCAAAATTTAGATAGATATATTCACGTGTAAATTAGAATTCCACCCTTATGAGGAGATCACAGGGTACTTGAACCCTTCCCTCTCCAAGTTATCTCTTGCTGTTTACATCCATCTCGGTACGTGGGTATGTATGAAAAGTTCATACATGCATGTATTTGATATATGAGGACAAGATTAATAGGCTCTACAATTTTAAATCTCCATGCATCCAACTAGATGCCTGTATGGGCATCTAGGTTCCTATAAAGCTGACTTCCTTTTCCTCAAGGCATGTATTAACATTCTGAGTCAGCTGATTTCTTTCTCTTCTCATAGCCTGCATTTTTATCTGCTACTGTTAAAAGTCTTCTTACAAAACTGCCCATCAGCCTAAGCTGGTTAACATTCCTTCTCCATGTGAGGGATCTAGGTTTACCTCCTGGTGGTAGCAATGTCCTAAAAAAAGGTGTTCTTGCAAAAGCAGAAAATGCAGGAATTGGTTAGTAAGGCTTCAAATATATCATCATCTAGTTTCCTTCAAGTAAATATTTAGGAAATTTCATGCATAAGCTTCCAAAAAGAGTTTGGATTTAGTTTATTGAGCTATAATAAAATTTAATGTGATGATGTCCATGAATTTAGTTTTTGACAAAAGCCATTAGCTGGTAGCAATAAGAACTTGCAGAAGGACTTGTGACCCACCTTGATACAAGAAATTGGACCAGTTCATGCAGTACTGCAGGAAAGGAGAATCTGCTTTCACTTAGGGCCTTGTCTGTTTAATCATGCAGCTATGCAGCATTATATAAAATTTATATAATTAACTTCACTCAAAGATACCAGTCAGTAATTTTCATAAAGATGTTGATTGATTAGACTCTCCAGATATAATACATAACAACCTTGAGAGCGAACGCGAAATGGGTATCTAAAGTAAATACCGATTAACCCACAACATTAGAGTTTTTCCAGAAATTTGTGATACAATTTCAAACAATATTCTAAAAAGTCTATAAGGCAAGGAAGCTAACAGAGCACCATGTGAAGAAGGATGTGTCTGTATACGTAAGATACAATGAGACCAGATCTTATATTCATTTTACAACAACAACCTGCAGGTGTTGAAAGGGTTAGCGCACACCTTGTGATGTCGAAGAATAACTAAACCCATAGCTAAATCTCCTAATTGGTGGTACTCTAACATGGGCCCGACGCATCTTGGATATCCAGCAATCCAAACTGCATGAATATAAAACACCATCTTTACGATGCAGAAAGATAATATAAAAGGCAGGCTTGCTGAATATAGAAAAGCTGCTAATGGAATAAATTGTGGAAATGATACTGCACATCCTATAACCTTGCAACCTCGTGGAGCTAAATAGCTGTACTTAACTGCTGATAGTCTAGATGGTTTGGTCAGTAATCACAAACAACAATACAAACGGCAGTACGATGAAAGAAAAATCGCAGGGACTGTATGCTTCCAACCATTTGACCAATAGTATAGATGGCTATTTTAATTTTTCAACCATCCAATATATGTCCGTTCCCCTATCACATCAGATGCTCAAAGTTCAAGCCATGTCATCATTCAGTTGCAACCAACACAATAGAGGATCTATGACAAATAAGCACCAGCAGCAACTCTGCTTAGAATGTCACACTGAATGTTCCAGAATCGGAACTAGTGGATCTCATGAGACCGAGACAGGAACCAAGGGAACAATATACACGGAGACATAAGGCCAAGAATTTTGAGAGCTGAAAACCTTAAGCGCATAAAAAATACGGAGAATCTTGATGCCTTTGCTGAATTTTCCAACGAGGATCATTGTTCCTAGTGAAGGATTCTGCCCTACCACATTGTGTAAATGGGACACAAAGATCAACCGGCCACCATTCTCAAACTATACTTCACAGGTACATTTTTATACCTACTTATATTTAAACCAGGAGGAAAATGGGGTGCAATGTTAGGGTAAAGTTGATGCTAATATTTGGAAAGACACATAAAACGAAAGGATGGATCAGATTGATAAATAAGAGTAATGGGAGAAAGAGAAGCCAAGTATGTGGAAATGGCCAATACTCATCAAGCTATAGATCAAGGTAAATATAGTGTAGAAAAAAATGTGGTCACCATCAATGGACAGAATACCGCAATATCTAAACCACAAACTACATACATACACTCTACTGCAGGCAGATCATGCTTGTACGAAAGGAAGTTGGCCCTGCTCATTGTAGCAAGGTTTTAGAAGCTATCGCAATAGGAGGTTACAAAGCCTCGTAATAGAAACATTGCATCTCTCAAATTGCTGCCGGGCAAAATAATAGAATCAACACCGACTTGTCCAGTCTCTCCTAGAATTAATGAAAATAAACTGTGACATATTTAGCCAAGTTGAAGCCAAATAGATGTGTTCAGAGGGATGTAACTAACACTGACACAAACCTTAACAAGGTTGGATAATCTCTCTTTCCAGAAGGAGAGACCCCACCTCCTAAGTGAATGGTACATGAAATAAGACAAACAAGTGGGAGACATTGGCCCTGCCTTCTCAAAGGAGGCATAATAAAGAAACACTCATAATCCTGCTAAAAAAAGAAAGGAAAATAAAAGAAAAGAAGAAAAAGATAACACTGAAGCAGAGGAGACAATCGCTAGGGTAGCAAGTTAGTATGAGTGAAGGGATTAGACTAACTTGGACAGTTATACGAGAATATAAAGAAGACACATCGCATACCGGCCATGACTTAGGAATGTGCTTACGAGGGGTGCCTGCGAACGGAACGAAAGACAGGAATTAGAGAGTGTTTCCGTTTGGGAATATTGAAGAGGGTATTATGCGCGACCAACCGACTTTGGGAAGAAAGAGGAAACGCGTGTGAAGCACTTGATTCATCATCGCCATCTTTGGTTTGGTTTGATTCCGGATCGGCAGAGAGGCGGCCCCGGGGATGCTGAGAGGGAAAGCCGGAATGGGACGATGTCTCGATGATGCGCGCGCGCGGCCGCGGGAGATGGGGGGCGGGGAGGGTTGCTGCTGGGGCTTCTCAAAACGGTCACGATAACGGGCCGAGTCCAAACGTGGACTCTGGAATGGGTTCTAGTTGGAGAATGGTCCATCGGATCGCATATGAGAAATACTTTGTGCACCTCGCGCGGTGCGCTACGAGGTGCACCGGGCGCTGTGATCGGCCCACATGTGGAGTCGGAAGATTTTTGTTTTTTTTTTTTTTTTTTTGGCATGGTTCACCGCGATGCGAAAAAAATTACTCAATCGCATATACACAAACGCACCCTCACCCATGGATTTTGGAAAGTATTTTATTCATTTAGAGGTGCATGATTTGCGTGAAAATATTAGTGATGGAACAATGATTTGGGATATGAGAAAAAGCTAACAAACTTTCAGAGTCCTTAGATTTCTAAATTAATATCCTTTCATACCTTATAGATGTTTAATTTTAATTAATAAATTAAATACTTATTCTATATTTAGTTGAGGTCATGAGAAGAACGATGGATGGGTTGGAATGATGGATGGCCTCTATCCATCATTTGATGTAAAAATTAACAAAAAATATGGATAAAAAAAAATATATTCATCCACTTTGATCCACCAATTTACATTCTTCTAAATTGGAAGAATGCATGGAATGAAATGATGAATGAAGCATTGATGAATGAGTTTTTGTATGAATAAAATTATTCTTCATTAATTTTTTGACAAAACTATAATATTTTATTATTTTTTCATTCATATTATTTATATGTATTTTTATATATACTATTAATCATATACTACTAAATTTTATTACAAATTATTTTAGATTTAGTATCTAATTTTGATAATTATAATTATCTTCTATTTCTCTATTTTTATTTATTATTTTTAATTAAATTTTATATAATATTAATTAATTAACTAATTATTTATATAAATAATTTATCATTAATTCATTAATAATTTATTTATTAAAATAAAATAAAATATTTATATTATTTTTATATGATTATAGAGTATAATGAATATATTATTTACTTCTTAATATAAATAAGTATTATAAATTGATAATAATAATATTTTTATTAAAAAATAGTTTGATAAAAATATTATATAAATATCATTCTTCCTCTCTTTCATTTCTCTTATGCTAAACAAAAAAGAAAATCATTTCTATCCATCATTTCATATTTTATCAAACATATGAAAAAAATGAATGAATCTTTCATTCATTCTTCCTTCGATCCATCATTTGCACCAAATAGAGGATTAGTTATAGCCTATTGGATAATTTTTTATAGCCTATTTTTCTTCCATATTTGCCTCGTATATTAATGAAAATATTAGAAATTTCAATCAATGATAATAATGAATGAAAGATATTATCCAGGAGACATATTTTTATATACCAAAAAATAGGGATATCATTATATATAATCCTATACCTTATGATGTGCTTAGGAGTTATTTGGTAGTCATGTTTTACAAACATGAATATATACATAAAAGAAAAAAAAAAAAAAAAAACTTCATACATGATTTGAGCTAGGTAAGTTGTATAAGAACATGAACTAATATTTTAGAAATAAAATATTTATAACTGAATTTTGATATTCTCATCTATTTCAAAACTTCATTTTTAGATGTAAGAAAGAAAGATGGGTTATTCCTAGCAAGTCATGAAATTTAAAAGCAAATATTATGAGAAACATATCTTTTGCTTTTTCATAAACATATGCTTGAAAAAAAAAATTTGCTTTGTGTTCATCAAAACATTACTATGTGTTCATCAAAAAACTTTTATCCCTCTAAACCTATACTTGTGAATGTTCCTATAAATATCAAACAATCAAATTTTATTAAAGCATAATGATCAGCAAGCATAGGAAAATTATAATGGTATATATGGATGGATTAATTATATTTCCATATCCACCTACTCTAAATGGCTACCTCATAAATTATTTTTTTTAAAAATACTAAAGCATTTTTTATTTTTTTTAGATATTTCAAATTTCAAGTATTCTATAACTTAAAGGAGTTGTATGAGTTGATGTAGCCTACTTGGACCAAAATATCATCTATAACTCAATAAGGAGGATGTGTGGTAGCATTGCATGAGAAGAATTGAGTGTGATATGGATAGATTGGTGAAATTGATTGGGAGCTTAGTTTTTCAATTAATACCATATTTTGAATTTAAAAAGATCCCCCTAATTAAAACAAAAGCATAGAATAAAATTTTTGATAAAGCAAGCCTTCAATATATTAAATTAACAATATTGCATGTAAAACTAGAAAAAATTGATGTGTAAAAAAAAGTTGCCTGTGATATGATTTCATTGGTGAATATTTAGGGTGAGCTAGGATTGTTGATTAGTGCTATATTCTAAACCTAAAAAATCCATATAATCTAAGCACAAACATAGAACAAAATATTAATAAAGCAAGCCTTGAATATATTAAATTAACAATAATGCATGTACAAGTGAAAAAAATGATATTTCTAATAAAATCAATGCATAATATTTTTTAAATAAAACCAATAATATGAAGCGAATGTAGAGTAGAAAAAAATTCATGACTGCCATATTTTCTCATCATATTAATTTGTCATGTCTTTACCCATCAAATGCCTCAAGAAGTGAGTGAAGCACGCTTATAGCCAATTAATTTTGAAGCATTCGCTATAGAATAACCAGACATGATTGATTATAAATGGAAAGCATGATTGTACATGGCATCTCATATCAAGAAGATAACAACCATCTTTTTCAAGGAAAGAAACAAATCACATGTTATGTGCATATTGATCATCACCACCCTACAATGAAACATTTCTCCTTCCACAAAGAAACTCTATTTTGCATATGAAAGACAAAGGGATTGGTGCCATTTGTGGGTCTATATTTTGTAATGTCAACTTTACCATCTTCAAACGGGTGAGCCACAGTAACCTCCTTCCTCCATTTAAGTTCAATTGAGTTAATTATGAAAATAGAAATGGCCACATTATTATTTTATAATTAATTATGAGTTGCAGAATATTTTCGTAATGATGAACAACTTGGCAAATCAACATTAGCAGTTTGAAAAATATATACTAAATAAAATTTTCCCGTTCTCCTCAATAAAAATCGATCACTTAGGACCTAAAAGAGGTTTAGTGGTAGATAGTTGCCCAAACTATTATATATCTAAATGAAAGCTTTGATGGTATCACTGACACTGTAATTAATGTGCACAATTTATTGCTTAATATACACATATATTGGCGAATGACGATGGTGTTATTAATATTCTTGACCATCATTAGTGTTCGTGCAATAGAAATTTGTTTGAATATTCTATTTATTATATTATCATATGGTGCTTCAAAAATAATTGGAATAGAAAAAAAAAAAAAAATCATACGTCCTGGATCATATGGGTTAAATGCTAGTTATATATCATTTTAATAGTCTTAAAGTTCAAACACCTCAGGAGGCTACTTTATTTGTTTATTTTTTCATTTAAGATTAGAGGGGCTGCTTCCCACCTCCCATCATATGCCTATTTTATTTCATCTACATCGAAGCTCAGATTTCAAGACAAATAGGATAAGATTTACCACAGACAGGAACAAAGCTAGGAACGATGCCTTACCCTGTCCCCCGGTAAGGAGGGATACTACCATCCGAATAAAAGATCCATGGTCCCAAATTTTTTCCATCACAACGCTCCGATGAATGGACTTGTCATGCCACTCCCACACGTTCGGCGCTGCAGTTTCGCGTGCAAGCCTGCCGTGCCCGGCCAGGCGATAGAAACCGAAAGGCCGTGAGGATCGAGGCAAAGCACCCAAAGCGGCAAGCATCGCTTGGCGTACACGTTATCGCTTCCATGGTTACTCCCTCTGCAACGAAGAAACTCGCGCCAGATTCCCAACCCGCTCCGTCGATAAACTTTCTTCATGCCATGTATCTCCTTTACACGAAATGCAGAAAGACACGTCGGACGTAACGTTTGTGCCAGTAACGGGCCCAGTCCAACTCTGTCGATATACTTTATGTCATATCGTTGCAAATCCTTATCACAACCAGATAATAAAACCATTAACTGAAAAGAACGAAATGCCCCAGGGATACACCCCTCATGGCATCAACCCCAAAAGTACTGGGTCCCAGTGGATATCTTCCCGTTTCGGGTCCCCTTAACAAAACCCGTCAACTTTGATTCCGCGTCCTAAAATATGAACCTCGTGATGCCCCTGGGGAATCGTGACATCGACGAAGGCCGCAGCACGACACTTCATCCGACGGCCCATATTTCTCGCACGAAAGACCGGACAGTGGAAAATGAAGTACACCCCCAGTCTCCATTCGTCTGACTCTTTTATAAACGCTGGGGACCGGAAGGTGAGACTTGAGAGCTATCTCGTGGAGTCGCGAAGAAGGTTCGATCTGCTCCTTGCCCTATTCTGCGATTTTTTGTTTTTTAAATTTCTCCTATCTCTATCTCTATCTCTATCTCGTTTCCTCTCATCGGCGTGCTAATTTCTCGCTCGATTCTGGATTTTTTTTATGCTATAATTATAGTTTTTCGTAGTTTTTTTTTTTGCTTATTTTTTGATTCAATCTCTTCCCACTTTGTTGGTGTAATTTTCGGCAAACGATCTCGTTTTCTCGTTGTTTTTTTGTTATTTATTATCCGATCATGCCCTATATAGAGAAATCATAGGGTTTCGTCGCCATCGGTGATCACGAGAATAAGTTATTGGTTTTATTCTTTTCTGTTTGATCGGTAGGTCGACATGGGAACTGGGTGTGGAGTTCTCGCGGTCATTACTTTGTTTTCGATCGTTTTGGTTTCCACGGTGGTTTCCGTGGAGGGTGATGGCTTGATCAGAATCGGGCTGAAGAAGAAACCGATGGACCAGAACAGCCGGCTGGCTGCAAGGTTGGTGGAGGGGAAGCCCCTGATGGCCGGCAAGTATGGCCCTCGAGGTGGCCCCGAGAACGGGGACGAGACCGACATCATATCGCTCAAGAACTACATGAACGCTCAGTACTTTGGGGAGATTGCAATCGGGACCCCGCCACAGAAGTTCACTGTGATTTTTGATACCGGAAGTTCGAATCTTTGGGTTCCATCTTCCAAGTGCTATTTCTCTGTGAGTGATTTTATTCCTCATTAAAAAAGGTTAAAGTCAAACATTTAATCAGGTGTTTGTTTATAGCTAGTAATTGGATTTGGAGGTTTGCTTATTGCTGTTGTGTTGGCTTGCAGATTGCTTGCCTTTTCCATTCGAGATATAGGTCAACCCGGTCAAGCACCTATCAGAAGAATGGTTTGTATATACTTTCCGAGGTTTTCTAATATAAATTATATATATTTTGTTTATTCAGCTGTTGTTTTTTCTTCCTTGTTCCTTTTCTCGGTTACCTGATGATGTTGAAATTTGGTTGTTTTACCTGGTTATTTAGAAGAATTTGAGACTGAAGTGATTGCAACAAAAGAAGTTACATTGCAATTCATTGATGAAGATATAACTGTCTTAAATCACATATTTTTGCAGTATGTATGTGCAAATCATGTAAATATGTTTTTAATTTCTCTATATGTGAAATGTGCTAGATATCTTCCATTATTGTCACTTAAGGGGTCTGCTGTGTAGGTTGGTGTGACGTAAAATAGCATAATTTCCTAATTCAGCTATTGAGTCGGAACTGGTTTGAGGACCTCTCCTAGTAAGCAGATAGTTAACCTTGAACATGCACATGACAGACAATCGGTCATCCATACTTTGTATCTTCCTGTCTGTGAAGTCAAAAGCTTGTTGTGTGAGTCCATCTTGAAAAGTGAAAACACTTGCCATTTAATGTTAACTTGTTTCTCTTGTTGAAATAGGGGGAAATTTTGGTGCATTTCTTCTCAGTATTTTTTGGGCATTCCTGTCATTCTATGGCTTATGAGTTAGTCAATTCTCATTCTAATTGTTATCTTTGGTGCATCTACCCACAAACATACCCCACACTTTTTCTCCTGCCCATCTTGATGATGTCTTTTATTATGAAGTCATTAGTTGCTACATTGTGCATTCAGGTTCATCATCCCGTGAATAGGTCAAATGATTCTCTTCTACCCCTTTCATCTTTCTGCCTGAACAAACAGTGTCTCCTAATATTTTTACTCATAACCTGTCTTTTGTTAGAAATGCTTGAGATTTCCCAAAATCTTTTTAGGCTTTGGTTGCAAGGGAATCTATGACAAAGAAGGAAAACTAAAACTTTTCCATCAAAAGGAGAAGATTCCCAGATATATGATATTAAGTTTTTCTCTTCAAACAAACAAATGGAAAATTAGTTTTCCCAAGGAAAACAAGTTTCCGTTCAATTTTACCTGCAATTAAACATGGCCTTAGGGATTATTTCAAAAGGAAAACTTGTAATTTGTGGTTCCTCTCTCTTGAACAGGAAAGCCAGCAGATATTCACTATGGAACAGGATCAATTTCTGGTTTCTTTAGCCAAGACCATGTCACAGTTGGTGACCTAGTTGTCAAAGACCAGGTTTGTAATTTTATAGAAATTTCTACCATTATATTCTGGACATATCATCTTGGGCTGTGTGGACTTACGCTGAAGGTTCCCTCAGGTCTTTATTGAAGCCACTAGGGAGCCGAGCATCACTTTCTTAGTTGCAAAATTTGATGGCATACTTGGACTTGGGTTTCAAGAAATCTCAGTTGGGAATGTAGAGCCTGTCTGGTATGCCAATCTATGCTGACCATCATCTTTTGATATTCGTCATGGTGTAACAAACTATAACTTATGCATATAAACAGTCTTACTTTTTCTGTTTTTATTTTCCTGAATTAAATTTTTTGTTTGACAATATTTTGTTTATTTGCTTTATGAAAATCTTTTCTTTGATTTTATTACTAATACTTAAGCTTGTTAATAAAAGATGCTGGTCTAATGAAGATGAGGTTGGTGGTTTTCTCCCTAGTTACTTTTGTTATGACCATTTTTTGATTGGAGTAGGTCTTTGTTCTTGCAAAACTATCAAAGAAGATGATACATGCTGGAAAATTGATAATGTACCTTTGGGTTAATGCATGATTTCTTTTAGTCTTTTGGAGGTAAACCTTAGTTACGTGTGATTGTGAAATTTCTGTGTCTGTCATGAGGCATTATTTATCTTTTTCCCTCTTTATGTTATGTCAAATATGATGCTTTATGCAATGCCTCATTATTGAAAATAAATGCACAACTGCTAATTGTGAATTTGCATACTCTAAAATGGTATATTAGTGATGCTAATATAAAGTTATTTTTTCCATTTTATTAGGAGCAATGATATGACTGACTAATAGTTTTTAATAATCAGTGGCATAAAACATCTAGAATAGTTCTTCCTTGGCAACTTTGTTGATCAGCAAATGCAATAGTTGCTAATAGAATTAAATAACCAGAAAGTTAGTTTAAACTTTGAAATCATTGGAAATACTACCTTGCGATATCACTGACTTCTTTTACCCTTTCTCCTTCTATATTCAGCTCCAATGTCTAGTGAAACTGATTTTCCAATTAAAATCTCCTTCAATCTTGAGGAAAGGAGTCTGTGCCATTGCCTCTTAACAGGGAAAAACCCCAAATCAACCTCACTTTTGAGATAATCCAATTTGTGAGAAAACAAAATATTCTAAAACCACCAAGGTTTCTTCCACACATCACTATTGAGAACTTGTTAGTTGTGATGTAGTGTTGCCAAACTTTGAGTAAAATATATTATATATCATATCTATACACAATGCATTAGTACTTATCATCATAATTATTCAAAACAGAGGACATTATTGAATCAAATGCTAAAGTAGTTGCAAATAAACTACTTAAAGTTGTTTAGCTATTATTATGATGGCCAAACCGTAAATTGAGATCTTATATGAATTACCCTAATTTTAAGGCATTTCTTTATGTCGGATGCCACAAGGTTTATTTTTGTTGCAGATATAGTCATCAATAGGAGCACATGGCAGTCTGCAAGATTGAGTTGTAAAGCCATACATAAATAGTTGTGATTGCAGTTAAAATTTTGTGGATCAACACCTGGTGCAACTTGTCAGCATGTTTTGTGTAGCAGCAAAATATATTAAAAAAAGTTTGTTGGTTGAGTGTGTGATCTTCATAGGGAAGAGTTGCATTTACTAATGACCTAGATTAGTGAGGAAGGAGGCCTGTTAGAGTTAGTGTTGCTCCACAATGGCAGGACAATTTTAACTTATCCTTGGAATTTTTAAAATTTTGATGCTCGGAAACATTTAGTCATGACAATATGAACAAAGATGGGCTAATTTCAAGTGCTTTAATGCGGGCCCTGTCATGTAGTCTATCCATGGAACAGTTAAATACTCTTGTTTTATCATGTATATATTTAATTTTCCATGGATGTATATGTGGGAATTTTTTGGAGGGCGACTACTTGGATCATTGCCAAGTGTTTGACAGTTAATTTTGTACTATATGCTCTTGGTGTGCAATTTCTTACTGTAACTGCATATATGTAAAGGTACAATATGGTTAAGCAAGGTCTCATCGAGGATCCAGTTTTCTCTTTCTGGTTTAACCGACATGCAGATGAAGGGGAGGGAGGTGAGATTGTATTTGGTGGAGTTGACCCAAATCATTTTAAGGGTAACCACACATATGTCCCTGTGACTCAGAAAGGTTACTGGCAGGTGGTTCTCATATTCCATTTGCTTCTTTTATTTGAATGGATACCAAGATACTTCTATTATTCATGTGCACAACATCATCCTTTACCACTTATACTGATTAATTTAATATTCGGTCCTAAAATTATTTGTTGCAGTTTAACATGGGAGATGTCCTTATTGGTAACCAATCAACTGGTAATGCATATGTATTATATTTTAGACTGTTGTTCTGTTCTTTAATTTGATATTCCTGTTTGGTATAGTGATTATTGTCCCTAACTCTGCATGATATATGTGCTTATCAGGATTCTGTTCTGGAGGTTGTGCAGCAATTGCTGATTCTGGAACTTCTTTGATTGCTGGTCCAACAGTATGTATTGATATATAGCTTCTATGACCCCTTCAAGCCTATAATTTCTTTTTTAAGAGAAATCATGTTGTTTCCACATCTTCATACAAGCATCTATATGTCTTATTGTCATGTGATGGCCATTTAAAGAAAAATTAAAATTTTGTTTTATCTTATACATTTTTATAATTTATCTTCTTTAATATTGGTGCACTCTGAAATGAATTTTTGTCATTTTTCCAGTGATACATATTTTGGCTCATCTGTACTCCATTCGATGTAAATATAATAATTAAGTAGTTTCATATGCTGTTTCCAAATTTCTTGAAGAATCTTATTTTTCTAGGTTCATGAAGTCAGCTAATCTGACTTTTCAATTTGTTCTGCACTCCCACTTTGTTGGGAATTTCAAAACACTTGTGGATCACTGGAATCCTGCCAAGATAAAGATTCTGAACCCCATTAAGCTGAAAATTAGTGCTATTTAAGATTTTGTTCCCTTTTCAAATAACACAGGCACTCTTGACTGGGGGATAGTATGGATGGTTATCTCTATTCACTTTTTCTTTATGTGGATAGTTGTTATTGAGGAATTTCTTTCTCCAAAAAAAAAATGATGTTCCTTCATGATTGAATATGAGGTCATGGAAGGCAATCTCTTGTTAAGGTTAGAGAATTCAAGCATGGTATGGCAATATCTTCTTTCACCGTATGAGCTACTTAAGGACAAAGCAGTTGATATTCCTGGTTTTATTTTTGATTTTGTTTAGCGTTCAAAGTCAGCTGATTCTATCTAACGTATTTTGCTAGATAGTTGCCACCAAAAAAACAGAGGCCTAATTACATAAGAAATAATATATAATGTTATAATAAATAACTTGTACCTGTTGCATTAGAACAAAATAAAGATTCTTGTAATTGTAGAGTAAATTGTCAAGGATTCTGTAATTACATTCTGGTTCACTAGACACTAACAAATATGCAACATTAGTTATTATTACCTTGCTGGGTACTTTTGGAGGTTGATACGTCCAACACTTTGGGACACTTGGCACCATATGACGTCAGTTAATAGAAGAATAGTCATATAATCATTTTGAAGCAAGGAGACAACTCTGATGTTTAGCAATATTTTGAATTTTGCCTTTTATTTTTTCTGAATGCTAGGAAGATTGCATTGCTACGAGAGGAATGATAGTCTTTGGCACCTCTTGAATTATCAAGCAGGCATTATTTTTTCCCCACAAAACAAATCATCCAGTTAATTCCTTTGTCGAATTTGCACTTTGTTTGGTCTGAAAATACCTTTTTTTAATAAAACCTTTTCCTTGAATGATTGTTGGATACGGAGTGATCACTAACATCACTGGCATCTTCTGTGCAGACCATTATTGCAGAAATTAATCACAAGATTGGAGCTTCTGGTGTTGTTAGCCAAGAGTGCAAAGCTGTAGTCGCTCAATATGGGCAACAGATTCTGGATATGCTGTCATCAGAGGTTTGTACCATAGTTTTTTGCGAAGTTCCCTAGGGTGGTTTTTTTCAATTGTCTGACATCAATGCTGATTATTATACACATGGAACAATATCTGTTGATTCTGGTTTCCTTTGCAGACACAACCAGCAAAAATTTGCTCTCGTATTGGCCTATGTGCCTTTGATGGAACCCATGGAGTTAGGTTAGATGGCAAACTTTGTCACATTTGTTGTGTATATGCCGAGTTCGGTAATATATTGTTTACCATTGTTTCTCAAAAAAAAAAATTGGCGTTTTGCCATTTATCTCTTTGTGCAGCATTGGTATTGAGAGTGTTGTGAATGACAATGGGGATCTATCAGCCGGTCCTCAGAGTGATGCTATGTGTACTGCTTGTGAGATGGCAGTTGTGTGGATGCAAAATCAGCTGAAACAGAATGAGACACAGGAACGCATATTGAATTATATCAATGAGGTGAACCTATTTTGAACTATGTGGTCTTATTTAATACCACATTTGTGTATCTTATGGTAGTCATGTCTTGGGTTGCTTTGCAGCTATGCGAGCGACTGCCTAGTCCCATGGGAGAATCATCTGTGGACTGTGCTAGTCTTGCTTCTATGCCTTCTATTTCTTTCACTATTGGTGGTAAATCATTCGAGCTTACACCAGCGCAGGTATGGTGGATTTTTTTCCTGATTATCTAGTAAACACCTAATGTTTGTTTATTAAACAAATGCATGTTGCACATGCAGTTCGCTTGTGGACTGTTAGCTATACTGTGTTTGACTAAATTTTTCTGATTGTGTATTCAGTCCTATTCTACATGCACGTGTCTTACATTATCCATAACTGTAAAGCAAAATTACTTTTTTTTTTTAAAAAAAATGAAAACATGAGAAGGAAAGAAAGATGGGTCTTCTTGGGTGTGAGGGGCTGGGTTACATGAAGAGGGGAAAACAACTAGTTTCATGTCCTCAATTCAGACAAACAGGTTGACCATAAATCTATATCATGTTATGAGACTTATTAGAAAGAAGTTTCAATGTTTTAGAAATAAATATATAAGATAGTAAAATTCACCATGAGAAAGTAGAAATCAATCTGTTCTTGTATGTTTACTTTTTTTTTTTTTTTTAAAGAACCTCAATCCAGTCAAACTCCAATTTGAGTCACTTAAGAAGATCAACCTCAATGATGAATGCTCATCACATTAATTTAATTTATGGATCCTCTGGGCATCCACAATTTTGTTAGACTAACATTAATTTAATTTATGGATCCTCTGGGCGTCCACAATGTAGTTAGACTGGCACAAGTACTGTCAGGTCACCACCTCCTCTTAGAGTACACATTCTCATTAGCATATATAGTTTCTATAATTTGCCACAGTCATGCTATTTCCTCAATCCCTTTAAGATTTTTTGCTTGAGAACTTAGGGGTTCTTGATATGGTGCAATTGCCCCCTCCTTTTCTAAAGAATCAGATGCATGAGTTTTATATATATATATACATACATATATATATATACATACATATATATATATACATACATATATATATATACATATATATATATATATATATATATATATATATATATATATATATATATATATATATATATATATATATATATAAAGCTAGACTAGAATCAGGTCGATCGGATTTGGATTTTGATCTGGTCAGATCAAAACTCTATAATAGAGGTCCTATATCAATGATTCAAATCGTTGAATGTGATTTACCATATCAAAACTATTTGTATACAAAAAATCATACGATTTGGAGATTCTAATCTATGCATCAAGTAGTCAAAAATTGGATAACCTAAATAAAATTAAATTAGATGTATATTTTGATCACTTGATGTATAGGCTAGGGATCTTCAAATCGTATGAGTTTTTGTGTGTAAGTAGTTTTAAGATAGTAGATCACATCTAACGGCATGGATTATTAATGTTAGACCTCTATTGTCTAGTTTTAATTTGATCGAATCTGAACCTAAATCCGGTCGACCTTATCCAAGCCTGTCCCTATATATATAAGGTCGATCGAATCTGAGCCATTGGATGCGATCTACTATCTCAAAACTAATTGCACAAAAAAAACATATGATTTAAAGACCTCTAGCCCATGCATCATGTGATCAAAAATGCATTTAATTCAATTTTATTTAGGCTGTTCAATTTTTGACTATTTGATATATAGGCTAGGGGTTTCCAATGTTAGATATGTGTGCCCTAGAAGTCAGAATTGACTGACACTTATTATACACTTCTAAGGGTAAAATTATAATTTTGATTATAAATAATAAAATAAATTATTTTCTATCACAATGTGTACTAAGTGTTTGTGATACATTCCTTGAGTTAATGACAATGATAGTTCTTATTTTCAAGAGTTGAAAATTTAAGACATGAATTTTCATTATTAACTCATAAAATACTTTCGACCGTAGGATCATCATGAGGATGGTGATTGATCCAGAAAGTTGGTGTACAATCGCTTCTTTATAATAGATGAGTCTTAAATCTACGGTGTAGAGACACCGGAGCGAGAGTACATGTATTCATTAGAGAATGAGGGCACTAAGTGTGACCACCTCGAGCAGTCATTATGAAGTCTACATTTTCGTCGATGACTAGCTTGAAGCTGCAGTGATGTGTCTGATTCTTTGATCTGAGGTGCATCGGCAGTTCACCTTGAGGGTGTTATAGTTTGACTACGCTATGACTCGGTCTTCTAGCCATTCGGAATCCTGAGGTATATGTTGGCTATAGCATGTTTGTTGTAGGAATTGGATTGCACCAAGAGAAAATCTATCTACCTCAGTAGATGAGGAGTAGCCCTATGATGATCATGAGTGTTGGAGATAAACTCCGTTCCTATCGAAGTCCAATTCGATGCTCAGCTTAATGCAATCGGTAGTCACGAAAGAGCCTTAGTGGCCGAGCCCCAACCGAACTCCGCAGCGACCGAGCCTTAACCGAACTCTTTCAACTGGTTGAACTCCTTAGCGGCCGAGCTCCTTTCGAACTTTTCAGTGGTCGAGCCTCTTTCGAACTTTCCAGCGGTCGAGCTTCAGTCGGACTCCCATGAGAGTCGAACTTCCTCCGCACTTCTTCAGTCGAACGTCCATGAGAGCTGAACTCTCCAGCGGCCGAGTCCTAGCCGAACTCCTCAGTGCTCGAGTTTTAGTCGAACTCCTTCAGCCGGCCAAACTTCTCTGTGATCGAGCCCCGGCCGAACTTCTCAGAAGTCGAACCCTTGCCGAACTTCTCTTTCGGCCAAACTCTCCCTTAGGAGTCCGAGCTCCCTCGAAATGGATATATGTCGAGGTTCTTCACCAACTAACGTCTGCTTTCTCAGAGCTACGGCTATTAAATCTCGATGAACGGTCGCCATCAGTCTGCCACGGACGACGCTACCGGACGGTATGGTCGTCACCACCAGTCTGACGGCGTCTTTCCCTCCATAATCAGTCCTATACGGTCCACGGTCGGACGACATGGCTGCCACTACCAGCTTGGCGACACCACTCTCTTCGTACTGAATCCTATGCGGCCTAGAGCGGCCTGCTATCAGACGGTATGGTCGTCACCATCATTCAAACTCCACCTATAAAAAGAGACCCTCCAGATACACTTTCGAGAGGCTCTAAGCTCCTCTCTCCTCTAAAGCTCTAAGCTCACTTTTCATTCCTGAGCACTCCATTTTTGTTGGCCAGAAGAGCTGACTTGATCGTCGGAGGGTCCTGTTGGAGTCACCACCATCGACTTCAGATGGGACTTTATTTTGTAGGTCATCGATGGTGACCTCATCCTCCTCCACTCCAGCTCGATCCGGCGTCAATCAAATTCTGCACCAACAGAATTGGCACTAGAAGGAAGGCCCTCCGTTCTTGAGGTTTTTTTGTTCTTAAAGGAGTGCTCAGTGATGATCTCTCTCCTCTAGAGATCTCTCTTCTTCCTCTCTAGAATTTTTTTCCAGGAGAAAATGTCTCCCAGGAGAGCTTCGATTTGATGATTGACGGCCTCCACGGTCCGATCCCATCCAGATCCATCTGCTCCTGCTTCAGCCCCGGTAACTCAGGTTTCGTCTGTAGCCGCGGTAGATGCGGAGCAGTTCAACCTACTGATGCAGTGGGTTCAGGGCCTCACCGAGATGGTGCAGGCCATGCAACAGCCTCCAGCGGTGACTCCATCAGAAAATCCGCCATCGGGATGTCGAGAATCGGCTCCAAGGAAGAGTACTTGGGCTAACGTACCTATCGTTCCTGGGAAGGAAAAACAGAGAGTAGAGGATCCGTGTTCGGATCATGGTTCTTCTTTAGAGGAGACCTTCCCCATTTGTAGTCGGAAGCCTCCCAAGATCTGCAACCAAGACGACGTCCTCGATCACAGACTGCGGGAGATGGACCGACGGATTGAGGAGCTCGGCCACGTCGCCCCGGCTCACCTTGACAACGTCCGCACTGATCCTCTTTTCTCCCTCCGAATTATGTAGGAGTCCGTCCCGTCGAACTTTGAGCTCCCTTAATTTGAAAACTACAATGGAACTTCTGATCCAGTTGATCATCTAGAGGCCTTTCGGACCATGATGCTACTCCATGGTGCTCCAGATGCCATATTGTGCCAAGCCTTCTCATCTACTTTAAAGAAAGCAGCGAGAAACTGGTACTCGGCATTGAAGTCGGGTACGATCGTCTCTTTTGATCAGATGAGCCATCAGTTTGTGGCTTACTTCATCAGCAGCCGACATCCGCATCGAGGTTCGGATTTTTTGATGAATGTCAAGCAGAAGCAGGGGAATCCATCCGGGCTTATGTCATCCGGTTTAACATCGCGGCATTGAAAGTCCGGGACTCGGACCAGTCTGTTGCGATGGCTGCACTCAAGGGCGGCTTTTAGAAGAATGATTTGCTGTTCTCTCTGGAGAAGCAGTATTCCAGGGACTTCACCAATCTGCTGGCTCGGGTTGAGGGATATGCCCGTACGGAAGAAGCCTTCAAGTTGGAGGATGAAGAAGCTTTAAGAGAGCGGCGGACGGACGAGTATAATAGACCCACCATCGATGGAGGGTCGAGTGAAGTTCGATCGCGCTCATGGACTTCCCCGGGCGCGAGCGAATCCGAACTCCTCGAGCTCGTCATCGAGGAAGCCCCGACAGAAGGACGCGAAGAAGTCTTCCTTTCGGAAGGTTCCACGACTACGCCCCCCTTAACGCTCCTCGAACTCAAATTCTAACGGAAGTTAAGAACCAGCTACCAAAATCAGAAGAATTACGATCTCCCTCAAACAAGCGCGATCGAAGCAAGTACTGTCTCTACCATCACGACCACGGCCACGACACTGAAGAATGCGTTTAGCTTCAAGACGAAATCGAGGAGCTCATCAAGAGAGGCCAGCTGGATCGATTCCTTCGAAATTGGCCTGAAGCAGGAGAAGATCGACCAAGGGCGCTGCCGTAGTCAGGAACAACAAAAAGATCGGTCGCCTTCCGTGTCATCGATGCCACGTCAAGTTTGCTCCAAATTGAGAAGGCTAGTGCAAAATAGAGGAGGTCGTCAGATCTCGGAGCTTATCGTCTGAAGGAACTTGGAGGAACAATGCTCCCACGATCCTAAAACATAAAAAAATCTGGGGATGCGCTGCCAGTAACTTCCTTTCAATAAAATTCTTTCATTTCAATAATATTATTTTTTGGTGCAAAAATTACGTGATGATAGGAAAGAAGCAGTCAATAGTAGTCGTATTAAGAATAGGAGGAGAATCTCATCCTAACATGAGTAGGTCGGTCCTTCAACCTCGAAGTCCTTCAACCTCGGCTAGAGATAAGATCTCTTCCGAGCGCTCGAGTCAACCTCGGCTAGAGATAAGATTCTCTCGAGCGACCGTGCCAACTGGCTAGAGATAAGATCTCTTCCGAGTGCCGAGTCAGCTCGCTAGAGATAAGATTCTTCCGAGCGACCGCAACCTCAACGATTCGCGTCAACCTCGAGCTTCAACCTAGAGATAAGATCTCTCCCAGTGATCGTGCCAACCTCGCAGAGTAGATCTCAAGCGACCGAGCCAATCTCGACCAGATATAAGATCGGAGACAATCTCAGCCAGAGATAGAATCTCTCCTGGATGACTGCATTAACCTCGGCCAGAGATGAGATATCTCTTGAGCGACTGAGACAACCTTGAAAAGGAGATAATAGGGTTGATGGTGATGATCCCAAAATCTATGATGAGACGATATCGGATATTGACTGCGAGAAAATGGTTAGAGGTAATGAAGTCAGAAATTGACTCGATACATTCAAACAAAGTCTGGATCTTGGTAGATCCATCAGAAGGTATAGTACGTATTGGGTGTAAATGGATTAGATTGGTGTAGATGAAAATGTGGAGATATTCAAAGCTAGATTAGTGGCAAAATGGTATAGTCAATGCGAAGGCATTGACTATCAGGATACTTTTTCGCCAATAGCTATATTGAAATCCATCCGCACATTGCTTGCTATTGTAGTCTATTTCGATTATGAAATATGGTAAATGGACGTGAAAATGACGTTCTTAAATGGATACCTTGAGAAAGATATCTATATGGAACAGCTGCTAGGTTTCATATCTAGTGATGTTGATCATAAGGTATGTAAGCTGCAAAGGTCCATATATGGACTTAAGCAAGCATCTCGGAGCTGGAATACTCGTTTTAATGATGTGATCAAATTGTTTGATTTTATCAAAAATGAGGAGGAACCATGTATCTTCAAAAAGGTCAATGGGAGTGCTATTGTCTTCCTCGTATTGTACATGGATGATATCCTCCTTATTGGGAATGATATTCTCATATTGACCACAGTTAAAATGTGGTTATCCAAAGAATTCTTCATGAAAGATCTAGGAGAAGCATCCTTTATTCCAGAAATTAAGGTCTATAGAGATAGACCGAATAGGATGCTAGGACTTTCACATAAGATATATATAGAGGAAGTGCTAAAGTGGTTTAGCATGGAAAACTTCAAGAGGGGATTAGTACCCTTCAGACATAGCATTCATCTCTTCAAGAAGATGTGCCCTAACACACCTGAGGAGACAGAACGCATGAGCAAGATCCCTTATGCTTCAGTAATAGGGAGCCTCATGTATGCCATGTTATGTACGTGATCTGATATAGCCCATGCTGTAAGTGTTACGAGCAGATATCAGTCGAATCTAGGTGAAAAACACTGGACTTCTGTGAAATGTATCCTTAAGTATTTGAGAAGAACTAAGGATATGTTGTTGATTTTTGGTAATGGAGAATTCCAAGTCCAGGGATATACAGACTTGGATTTTATGTTCGATATAGATGATCGAAAGTCGACATCTAGGAGTCTGTTTGTCTGTAATGGTGGTGCTGTCAGTTGGAAGAGTTTCAAGCAGACAGTGATAGCAGATTCCATCATGGAAGTAGAATACATCGCTGTGTCAGAAGCTGCGAAGGAGGCATTCTGGTACAAGAAGTTTGCCGTAGAGATCGGAGTGATGCCATCAGATGCTATTCCTCTATACTGCTACAATAATGGCGCCATAGCTCTTGCTAAGGAGTCAAGGTCTCATCAAAAATTCAAGCACATCGAGCGGCGATACCACCTCATCCGCGATTATCTTGAGAAAGGTTACGTCGAGATCAAGAGAGTCGACTTCACAGACAATGCGGCGGATCCACTTATAAAGCCATTGGGCCCGCAGAAGATCGAAGCCCACCTTGAGAAAATGGGATTTAGATTTGTAGCCAATTGGCTTTAAGTCAAGTGAGAGTTTGTTAGATATGTGTGCCCTAGAAGTCAGAATTGACTGACACTTATTATATACTTCTAAGGATAAAAATTATAATTTTGACTATAAATAATAAAATGGATTATTTTTTTTCATAATGTGTACTTAGTGTCTGTGATACATCCCTTGAGTTAATGGCAATGATAGTTCTTATTTTCAAGAGTTGAAAATTTAAGACATGATTTTCATTATTAACTCATAAAATACTTCCGATCGTAAGATCATCATAAGGATGGTGATTGATCCGAAAGGTTGGTGTACAATCGTTTCTTTATAGTAGATGAGTCTTGAGTCTACTGTGTAGAGACACCAGAGCGAGAGTACAGGTATTCATTAGAGAATGAGGGCACTGAGCGTGACCACCTCGAGCAGTCGTTAGGAAGTCTACCTTCTCGTCGATGACTAGCTCGAAGCTGCAGTGGTGTGTCTGGTTCTTTGACCTGAGGTGCATCGGCAGTTCATCTTGAGGGTGTTATAGTTTGACTACACCATGACTCGATCTCCTAGCCATTCGAAATTCTGAGGTGTATGTTGGCTATAGCATGTTCGTTGTAGAAATTGAATTGCATCAAGAGGAAATCTATCTATCTCGATAGATGAGGAGTAACCCTATGATAATCATGAGAATCAAGTCCATAAGCCCATGGCCATGGTAGAATGAAATGATAGAAAGAATTTCTATTAAGGTTTTCACATCGGACTTGAATCAAATGATTAATTCATATGATGGATATTAGGGTTTGACGAGTTTACCTTAACCCTAATCCGATCGGAGCTCAAGATAAAAGAACTTAATCACACAGGTAACAGCATCAAGAGATTCATTTTCAGTTTTGATGGGTTGCCACCATATCCTGTTAGGTGTCACTGGTGGATTTTGGGAGCAATTAGAATAATTTGGATGATCGATCATTCTAGTTGACTGAATCAGAAAAGTTCTGATTCATCG
>QRFJ01000513.1:0-47202 GCA_006176705.1 Cocos nucifera | reverse complement strand
TAGGAGTCTGTTTGTCTGTAATGGTGGTGCTGTCAGTTGGAAGAGTTTCAAGCAGACAGTGATAGCAGATTCCATCATGGAAGTAGAATACATCGCTGTGTCAGAAGCTGCGAAGGAGGCATTCTGGTACAAGAAGTTTGCCGTAGAGATCGGAGTGATGCCATCAGATGCTATTCCTCTATACTGCTACAATAATGGCGCCATAGCTCTTGCTAAGGAGTCAAGGTCTCATCAAAAATTCAAGCACATCGAGCGGCGATACCACCTCATCCGCGATTATCTTGAGAAAGGTTACGTCGAGATCAAGAGAGTCGACTTCACAGACAATGCGGCGGATCCACTTATAAAGCCATTGGGCCCGCAGAAGATCGAAGCCCACCTTGAGAAAATGGGATTTAGATTTGTAGCCAATTGGCTTTAAGTCAAGTGAGAGTTTGTTAGATATGTGTGCCCTAGAAGTCAGAATTGACTGACACTTATTATATACTTCTAAGGATAAAATTATAATTTTGACTATAAATAATAAAATGGATTATTTTTTTTCATAATGTGTACTTAGTGTCTGTGATACATCCCTTGAGTTAATGGCAATGATAGTTCTTATTTTCAAGAGTTGAAAATTTAAGACATGATTTTCATTATTAACTCATAAAATACTTCCGATCGTAAGATCATCATAAGGATGGTGATTGATCCGAAAGGTTGGTGTACAATCGTTTCTTTATAGTAGATGAGTCTTGAGTCTACTGTGTAGAGACACCAGAGCGAGAGTACAGGTATTCATTAGAGAATGAGGGCACTGAGCGTGACCACCTCGAGCAGTCGTTAGGAAGTCTACCTTCTCGTCGATGACTAGCTCGAAGCTGCAGTGGTGTGTCTGGTTCTTTGACCTGAGGTGCATCGGCAGTTCATCTTGAGGGTGTTATAGTTTGACTACACCATGACTCGATCTCCTAGCCATTCGAAATTTGAGGTGTATGTTGGCTATAGCATGTTCGTTGTAGAAATTGAATTGCATCAAGAGGAAATCTATCTATCTCGATAGATGAGGAGTAACCCTATGATAATCATGAGAATCAAGTCCATAAGCCCATGGCCATGGTAGAATGAAATGATAGAAAGAATTTCTATTAAGGTTTTCACATCGGACTTGAATCAAATGATTAATTCATATGATGGATATTAGGGTTTGACGAGTTTACCTTAACCCTAATCCGATCGGAGCTCAAGATAAAAGAACTTAATCACACAGGTAACAGCATCAAGAGATTCATTTTCAGTTTTGATGGGTTGCCACCATATCCTGTTAGGTGTCACTGGTGGATTTTGGGAGCAATTAGAATAATTTGGATGATCGATCATTCTAGTTGACTGAATCAGAAAAGTTCTGATTCATCGAAAGGTGTTTCGATGATGTCGATATTAGAGATCATGACATATCTCATTACTATACAGAACTGACCTAACTGGATCACACAAACAAGGGTTTGGATCTGGATATCATCAATTGGATTAATCCAGTTCAATTGATTTGAATTAGATTCAATTAGTTTCAAAGAAATCATGCTAGCACACGATTGAGCCTAAAGTTTTTCTTCAACAATCATCAAAAGTTGTTTCAATTGAGTCAAATGCGTTTGGGCTCACTTAGGTACCTTTACTTGGTCTGACTCCAGATCAGAAAAGGATTGTCTTAATTTATGAAATAAATTTGAGACAACACCTGCCATTTTTCATCATCTGTTAATTCTTGCCTTTTGATTTTGGTCAAACGTTGATCTTTGACACTTAGACATCTGCCCATATATCATGCATCAATAGGAGAGCAGATGGGGGTTTGTCCTCCTGCTAAAAAGAGGAAAGGAAGGGGCGCACGCCTAGGGAGGCGTGCGTCTAAGGATAATGACGCATAGAGTTTCATACAAATGGGATTCTAGGTTGCTTCATGGTATCAAACTAGGTGGCGCCAAAGATTCTATTTTGACCAATCTTGGTGCCACCTAAGGATGTTGGAGAGGGGCTCTCATCTGATTGGATCAGGTGATGTCATCCCACCAATCAGATTTAGATCTGATTTCACGAAGAGACGTGATTGGCCGGGATGATGTGGCACTGCATGGCGCAGCAGGGTCTATATAAACCATGTCTACGCCTAGATTTATGAAACTTCTCCCCTTGCTCATGCCATATAGCTCTCTCCCTCTTTCCTCTATGCCTACCTCTGATCCTCTCTCTCCTCTCTACGCCCAAGAGGTTTTGGGCTCAAAATTGGTGCGATCCAGGTAAGAGAAAGGCGATAAGAAAGGAAGAAGACAGCACTGCTGAAAGAGACGACATCGGATCTTCAAAAGTTATTTTGAAGACCTTCAAGATCAGATTTAGATATGATCTTTGGAGGATAGATTGAGAAGGAGATATCCAGATCTTGTCCGAATGGATACCGGTAGAGGCCAGGCAATTGCGTGGCTGCATCCAACACCTCAGGTAATCAGCAGGATCATCACAGGATAATTAGATTACCCAAGAACAAGGTATAAATTAAATCTAATTTAATTTAATTTAATTTATTTTATTAGATCTATCAAATCAGATCTGAAAAGTATCAGATCTGATTTAGATCTAGGAAATTTTTTTTTAAAATATTCCTCTTGATCAAATCAGATTTGAACGAATCTGATCCGAAAAATAAGATTTTTTCTTCATCCAAATCATATGAATTTTTTGTGTGCAAGTAATTTTAAGGTAGTAGATCACATTCAATGATTTGGATTATTGATGTAGAAGTTCTATTATAGAATTTTGATCTGACTGGAGCCCCCCCCCCTCTCTCTCTCTCTCTATATATATATATACCAGTTATTAGAGCAGATTATTAGAGCAGATTAGTGCTAAGTCATTTTCAGGATGCATCCTCTGCCATAGCACAAGTTGCACTTAGTATGCTTGATTTCCAATTCTTGACTTGTGAGCCCTTAAGTCCTGTATATCAAATGTTAGTTGCATAAGAGACATTTCGTTTCGGTTGGTTCTTCAACATCCTTCTCCTCTACCAATTCTATTTTTTCTGTTCCAAGTGTTGCTAGTTATTTTTTTCTCATTATGTTAATCCAGTAATGCTTCTGACCTTCAACCCGTCTAACAATTTGATTCCTACAATCAAGTCTCGACAACCTTGAAGGGTAGATTTCTCCCTCCCTCCCTCTCTCAAGAAAGTATAAATTATAAAAAGAAAAGAGGTTAGCTACGTATGTCTGCGGTTAGACTGTTGAAGGACCGTAGTGGCTATGAAATTTCTAATACTTGATAGATAATGCTGTGACTATGATCTCTTAGCCCGATCCACATGAATGCCGAGGATCGACAGGTGATTCAGGTACACAGCTTGTGCCTTCATGCGTCAAAGAGTGGTTGCTCTGTAAAATTAAGAGAAAATGTTTTATTTAATGAGATTCAATTGTCCTCGTCCACCCCCTCCTTTTTTTAGCGACGGTGCTTCTTAGAAACTTCATGATGCTCCGTACCGTTTCTACTCACCATATTTTTGACCTGGTTATCGGGTTGTGCAGTACATTCTGAAGGTTGGTGAGGGGGTTGCAGCACAGTGCATTAGTGGATTCACGGCCTTGGATGTACCTCCTCCTCGGGGTCCTCTGTGGTATGTAGGCCCTTGCCATTTGTCCCCTCCACTCGTGTTTTTTCGGACAGTCTGTTTGATTGATGGAACTGCTACAGGATTCTGGGAGATGTGTTTATGGGAGTCTATCATACCGTGTTTGACTACGGGAACCTGAGAGTTGGATTTGCAGATGCAGCATAAGAAACAAATGCCTATACACTGTTGGCGTCTCAAAACTTTGGGTTTTTACTTTTCACATAAGAAGGCAGAGTTAGTTTGTGTTTGTACATAATTAAGCTGGATTAAGATACTTCTTAGATGCAAGACAACCATATAAATTTTTTTAACTGTGTCCATGTATGTTGTTCTGCCCGTTATACGATGGTTCGATTTGTATCTTAACCTGCACGGTGGTGGGAACGTGGAGAAGTGTTACGTCCATAGCAAAAAAAAATTTGTGGCCCATGCTCGCGTTTTCTTCCGTTGTACGCAGGGTTCTTCAGGTTCTGGGCTACCGCAGCTGCTCTGGTTGGTCTGCTGGAGGCTCCAAATTTCACTTCGTGGATTGATTCCAGCAAGAATTTCACTGCTGATCGATCCCATTTCTCAGATATACCTAAGATTCGGTGATGTCACGGTTTCTTTTCTTTTGCGTGCATGCGTGCGTGTTTGGAAGAGTGGTACCTTGTTGACGTTTATAGGCTCTCATGGGTCGACTTGCGGTTTGAAACGTAGAGATAGCGTTTTGGAATTGATTGGCGCGGGCGACCGATCTCTCTCTTTAAATGAACTCCGTTGCCTTGCAAATTTGCTGCCACCCGAAACCTTTGACCAAGTATGGAATCCAATTCGCAGCACCAATGGTGCGAACTTCTGATTAAATGGAATCAAAGGGCAACGGACTGCATGCCATACTGGGAAGAAATTTCATGTAGAAAGCAAAATTCGAGTTCTGGTTCTTGGATGGGGCGGATTTTTTTTTTCAAGCAATATCCTGATGGCACGGGTGTGATGAAATTGATTAGCTTGTTATTTAGCAAAGAAGGCTTGACCAGCCCTCCGATAAAATTCACAGGCCGAAACCACATGTTTCTTTTGAAGATGTGATGGCCAAGCTAGTATACTGCGACAAGTCCAAGTATACCCATGAAACCTCTTAGGCCTTGCTACCTAGACTTTGTTTGGTTATCGCATTCTAGATGCTTGCATTTCTACACGCAGTTACGACTAGGAATGTTATATTTGTACTTAACTTGCTTGCGTCTGAAAATCCCGCATTTATTTCTTTAATGTGGAGAGGGTATGATTATCCTGACATGGTAAGATTACCTCCATTACTCCTGAATTTTTACTATAGAAACTAAAATTGAAAAATGTTTTTGAGCTTTGCTTAAACTCTCACTCAACAAAAAAAGAAAAGCATAAATTCCAACCATGGTTTAAATTTTTTCACTGCTTTCTCTGGCAATCATCATGGTGTTATTTTATAAAAGGGAAAACAGGATGCAACTTTTCTGTTTAGGTGATTAATTTCCTGCATGGGAGAGATTCTTACCTTTCAGGAATTGGAGTCTAAAATGATGCATCAGACTTCAAGATGGTTGACTTGTTTATAGGTTCAACAAAATATATTTCATACTTCCAGAATGAATTATGTAGTTTACAATGGGAAAAAAAAAAAAAAAAAGGAACCGAGAAGTCAACATGCATTTTTTTTCCTTTTTTTGGTAACATGCATTTTTTTTTCCTTTTTTGATTGAGAACAAAGGCTAATATGAGGTGCCTAACTATGGCATTTAAGATACCGCAGCAAAAAAGACAAAATGCAGACGATTGGATAACTCGTGCCGAAATTGTAGTTCCTAAATCTTAATCATTATCTAGTCTCGAACTCCTTCAAGAATCATGTCAAATGTCAAAACAGCCTTCTCCCCTCTATACCATCAATAATTCGGCTTCATGGTTCTCCGGGAAAAAGCAAGCTCTCATGGCACTTAAATTACGACCGCATAGTGTTGGAATTATATATAGGTCGTAAAGATTGTTATTTGTCCAAATTACGGCCCGGTTTAGTTTATAGGAAGAACCTTTTTTCCTAGAAAATAATTTTTTGGAAATAAGATTTTTATATGTTTAATTAATCATAAAAAAATAACTTATTGCAGGATGGCTTATATTTAGTTGAGTATTATTTTTTTTGAAAAAATTATGTAAAATACTTATTACATCTTTAATAGATATAAGACTATATCTTTTTGCTCCTAAATTTTATATAAAAAATAATATTATATTTATATTAATATAAATATAATATTAATATATTATAATATAATATTAGATCATAATAATTTATTATATTAATATAATATAAATATATATTAATATTATATTAATATAATATTAATATTTTAATATAATAAATTTATTAATATATATAAATATATATTAAATATAAATATTATAATAGTATAAATATTAAAATAATATTAAAATATAATAAATATTATAATATTAATATTAATATTATATTTAGCATTTTATCCTAACCATCTATTAATATTTTGTAAAATCTTAGCTATGGATCTTAAAAAGATATTTTTTTTAAAAAAAAAGCATAATTACTTTCCATCCTATAGAAAGTTCTAAAATCCACCTCTGCTATGATTTTTACTTTGCATAAAATATAGGAAGTAATTTTTTCATTCTATCTTCTTTTAAAATTCTAACAAAACAAGAGATTTTCTTTCAACTTTTGAGAAATTATCTCTTTCCTCTTCCACTTTTCATGAACCAATCGAGTCCTAAATAAAAAAAAAAAAAAAGCTATGTTTCTGAGGACCCACTGAACAATGATGTTTGAGTTAACTGATGCTATTCTTGTACAAGTAGGATATATTCAAGCACAAATTTGAAAAGACTTTTTTTCTGATTAGATTTTGAACAACAAATTTTGATGTCACGTGAAAGATGCATATATGCTTGGCCTCTTGCCTTCGAACGACAAGATGACATGCATAGCCCCTTGGATACCAAGGCATTTTTAGTTAGGTATGGCGCTCAAATTTTGAATCTTAAGGCTACACATGAGGGGGAAAGAATAGATAATGCCCAAGGTTTTAAGTTCCAGCGTGAACTTATTTCAACGAGAAAACAAGATTAAAAGGGACCCGAACTTTGAAACCCACGGAAGAAAAGAAAAAGGAAAAAAAAAAAGGAAAGGGAAGGAAGAATAAAAAGAATGGATTAAGGAAAGAAGAAAGAAAGGAAGAAAAAGAAGAAAAAAAGAAGCAAAGGAATGGGTAAGAAAAAGAAAGCAGAAAAAAGAAAGAAAGGGAACGAAAAAGAAAAGAAATAGAAGAAAAAAAAGGGAGAGAAATATAAAGAATAGAAAGGGAAGAAGAAAAAAAAAAGAGATGGATGGTATCTACGACTTAAAATATTCTTATCCCACAGATTGAAAATCTTGGTCATATGTACCGCAATTCAAATCCTACTCCAAGCCAATTGATTGGTCTTAAATTAGGTATCATTGATCACATAATAGGTTGACCTAATGCCTTACTGGTCCCGATCCTATTTATTCCGGGATACAATAATTCCTGTACAATTAAAAGGAAGTACCGGAGAAAATCAAGGATTTTGATGGAATCAAGAATTGCGGCGGGATTGCTCAAAGAAAAAAAGAATGCTGGACAGCAGAATCCGTTACTTGCCGTAATAGAACTAATTCTTGATAACACTGCGACATGAAGCACGCATCAAGAATGAGCTCTGGATCGTCGAGGACTTTCAAGAAGGTTTTGAGCTAGTAATATAATTTAGGATGGTGAAGCAGGTTATTTATTTCTTGTCCTGCTGATTCCAACGTCCTCAGCTATCATATTTTTTAAGTACTTCGATTTCCCCCCACTCGTGCTAGAAGAGATACGTAAGCCATAATTGGGAGTTTGCTTGTTACCGAATATTCTTAATTTCCTGTTCCAGTGAGAACAGAATTAGAACCCAAGTTCTTGGCACGACCATTAGAGACTTTATCAAGCTGATGAGCTCGCACTTGCACTCAACTATTCTACGATATGATGGGAAATCTTGAAATAGTTTCCCATGCTTGTGTATTGACTCCTTTATGAGGCCCAGGCCGGTTCAGTGTCATGACTCTTCCTAGTCCTTTTCTCCCTCTTCAGCTTACTCGACCGTTGATTTCATCTAATGGTTATTGAAAAGAAAACTTCCTTTCATCCTTTTTGCAAGTTATGCGCCACTATCCTTCTTTTATATATTCATGCCACATAATATAATATATCTCTATATAATTGGCATAAGGTTTAACATCTATGGTTACACAGGATGATTTGTCCAATTTCATCAGTCTTATTACTGAATATTTTTAAGTTGCTTTATTTTGACAATTAATCTCTGGTCTAATAGTCAAGACTATAAGACCTACCCAACTCTGGAACCTTTTTTTTTTTTTCAATGGAAACTCTGAAACTTTCATCAAATCCACCGCAGCTACAATTCCAGCGGATTCCAGGATCTACAAATTTAATGGCTATTGTTGACGTCCCAAAGGCCCATTTAGACCAGAGTATGAACGGGAGCCGGAATAATTCCGTCTGGCCGATTCATTTCTCCCCCACCTTTCTCGTCACCCAGTTGATCGACCACACCGGAAAGGGTCCAAAAAAGATCACGAAAATAGAGGCACACGTGGCGCTCTCTGAAACCCACCTATCCACCGCGCCTCACGCTCCGAATCCCGCAACCCGTTAACGGAGGTCCCGCCGCTGGTCAAAAGTCAAAGCAGTGAGAGTAGAAGCCAGCGCGACGCGATCCGGTCACCTCCCGTTCCCGTCCTCCGCTCTCGGTTCCGAACACCGGGGGACCGGTCAAACCGGCCGACGGGTTCTCCCTCGTGGGACTCGCCGGTCCGACCGGACCCCTGGGCACTCACCGGTCACCGCCCGCATCCAAATCGCCACCCTTCCGCCGTGTGTCCCACCCCTCCAGGATCCTGCCACGTGTCCCTGACGCACCGTCTGGCGTCATGGCCACAGGGTCCGAAATCTTCCACCTTGGCTCCCCTCCATCTCTTTTTATAGAGATCCACGTTGCACCGGTGAAAGACTTCAGTCTCCTCACCTCCATTCTATTTCTAGTCTGCTCTTTCTTCTTCATTGTTCCTCTATATAGAAAGAATGGAAACAGGTGGTGGGCGGTTGAGATTGGGGACTTCTAGTGACTCGGCTGGGTTCAAGCCTGGTGGTGTGATGCACTCCTTCCTTGGTGGAGGTTTGAAGCAGAAAAGTGGATCGGTAGAGTCTGAGCATCACTTTCTGACGAGTCTCCGCTGCCCCGATGAGCCGGCCAAGGGTGAGGAGAAGCGGAGGGTGGTGGGTGAGGTGGATTTCTTCTCCGATGAGGTCAGGAAGGAAAGGGCGCGACCGGACTCGGAACCGAACGCGCCTGACATTACTATCAAGAAAGAAGATCTCACCATTAACGTTAGTGAATCCTTACGGATTTTTTGGATTTTTTTCCCATTTAATTGATGCCGGATTTTTTTAATCCATTTATTCCATTAACTCTTTCTTTTCTTATATCATATATAGATGGGTCTGCACCTTCTTACGACCAACACTGGAAGCCATCAATCAACGGTGGATGGCGGGTTGTCACTCAACGACGATAAAGAGAGCAAGAGTGTATGTTAGGATCTCTCTCTATATATCTTTTATTTTTTTAAAAAATATGAATAACTGTTATTTTTAAAGGTTTTTTCTTTTTTTTTTTTTTTTTTTTTTGATAAGGTTATTTTTAAAGTTTTAAAAACAACTGCTTGGCCTAATTCATGTATTTTTTTTTAAAGAATAATGTTTTTTTCCTTTTTGGAAAAAAAAAAAAAAAGTTGGCAGTGGTGCAAGCCGAGCTTGGGCGCATGAACCAAGAGAACGAGAAGCTAAAGAGCATGCTAAGCCATGCGACCAACAACTTCAACTCCCTCCGCATGCATTTCGTCACACTGATGCAGGAGAGGAACCAAATAAAATATGGAAGCTTACAAGGGCACGAGGTAGGCCTTTATAAGATAATACACTCATACTACCTTTATAAAAATAAAATTTGGAGAACAAGAAGTAAATTAGCAGATCTTTCATTAGGTAATGGATCATGAGAAAATGGGCGATAAACGAAACAAACATGAAGACGCTACTATGCCAAGACAGTTTCTTGATCTTGGACTGGCTTCGTTGGCTGATGAGGCCTCCCACTGTACAACAGAAGGTGGAAGCCAGGATCGGTCCATATCCCAGCCTAACAATGTGGAAGTGATGTCAATGGATTACAGCCTAAAGGAGAATTATAACAGCAAAGAAGCAGTCCCAATCGATTGCGAGAGATCGGATGGCAGGGATGTTAGGGCTACGTTCAGAGAGGAAAGCCCTGGTAAAGTGTCTCAAAGTTGGATCCCAAACAAAGCAGCCGATTTATCCCCTTCAAATACTTCCGACCAACAGGCCCAGGAAGCCACCATGAGGAAGGCTCGTGTGTCAGTCCGAGCACGGTCCGAAGCACCCACGGTAAAAACTATACAAACGATTTTGTAATACACTTACGAACAAATAGTTTATAGTTACTTTAGACAAATTTGATCACGGTTTGTGTTCTTTTAGATCACGGATGGATGCCAATGGAGGAAGTATGGGCAGAAGATGGCGAAGGGGAATCCTTGTCCGCGCGCTTACTACCGTTGCACCATGGCTGCCGGCTGCCCGGTCCGCAAACAAGTAACTGAACTTAGCATTTAGTCCAATTCCATGAAATCCTATAATAATAAAGTTAAGAGCAC
Organism: Cocos nucifera; assembly: GCA_006176705.1. NCBI lineage: Eukaryota > Viridiplantae > Streptophyta > Magnoliopsida > Arecales > Arecaceae > Cocos > Cocos nucifera. The sequence continues at coordinate 36,736 of QRFJ01000513.1, read as the reverse complement.
CAAGACTAATTAGATTTAAGCTATGTTATTGTTGCCACCCTGATAGGTCCAAAGGTGTGCTGAGGATCGATCGGTCTTGATGACAACCTACGAAGGGAATCACAACCACCCACTGCCCCCCGCGGCCATGGCGATGGCATCGACCACTTCAGCGGCGGCGAACACGCTCTTATGTGGATCCATGTCGATCACTGACGGGCTAGTGAACTCTAATTTCCTTGCAAGAACTATGCTGCCGTGCTCGTCGAGCGTGGCCGCCATATCAGCATCAGCTCCGTTCCCCACCGTGACATTAGACCTCACACACACTCCCAGTGTTCCGTTCCGAAGGCCTTCAACCCCATTGCAGGTTCCATTTCCAAACGGTGCTGCCCCTGGTCTTGGCTCGACACCAGTACCGACTTCTTTGCCACTGGATTTTGGGCGGACGCTCTTCAACCAAGCAAAATTCTCAGGGGTTCAGATGGCTCCGGCGGGCAGCGATGGGCCCCAACTTTCACATCCAAAGCTAGAATCCGTGCGGCCGTCATCTCTGGCTGACACGGTGAGCGCCGCGACGGCAGCCATCGCGGCAGACCCAAACTTCACCGCGGTGGTTGCGGCTGCCATCACCTCCATCATCGGCGGCGGTGGCGGAGGCAGCAGCAACAACAACAAGAGTAGTGAAAACGGGACAGGAAATTAACTAATGTAAATTACATATCCTTTTCTTTTCTTCATGGAGTTTCTTCTTTTTCATGGTTCTTTTTTTTTTTTTTTTTTTTGTTCCATGTAGAAAGGGAAAATGAAAGTATATGTATACACGCAGTCTTTCTTGGTTTAGTTTGTTATCCAGGATGCTGGCCATAATTTTTTTTAGCATTTTCTCGTCGTTCTTTTATAATGTGGAAAAAAGAAAATAAGATTACAGGACAAAATTGCATTCTTTTTATTGATTTTATGGCAAAATTAACGAGGACTTTTCGTAAACAAAACTTAGAATCTCTGTGGAAGATGTTTTTGAGGTCTGGATCTTCTTCTAAGGTTTGTTTTGCGAGTTGGAGATTGGCCTGGCCGTGGTGGGAACGTCATTGGGATTAGTTGGAAAATATCGTCCCGTGCACGTGAACCACGGGAGGGAGCGGTAGGGATTGACACGGAAATTCTCTGTTTGACCATGCATGCCACACGGTGAGCGGTCCAGGGACGGGGACTTTGTCAGCTAGTGTTCCACTGTTACCGCTAACAATTAAAAGTTCCAAGTTTCAAACTTCTATTTGCTAATTAGTTAAATTTGTGACTGCTGGCAATTAGAAATTCGTGTCTTGTGAAATATATATTTGCCAATATATATATATATATATATATATATATATATATATATATATATATATATATATATATATATATATATATATATATATATATATATATATATATATATATATTCAATAGCATGTTTGGCATAAAAAATTACTTATTAATTTTTTAAGAAAAGATTGGGATTTTTTTTTTTTTTTGCTCCTTTTGCATTATCCTAAACTAAGGACGAAAAAGGTTATAGGCTAAACAGATGTGGCCTAAATATTCAAAATATGTGTTCTAGGAGTTTAGCAAATATATTTTGTCCATCTCATATTTAGATCCAATGACAAAATCATCCAATAACTTCTAAATGTGTATTTTTAAAAATATCTGATCTATTCTTATAAAATCAGAAGTTAAGATTCACTATTAAGTATTTGTATGTAGTTTGATTCTAAAAATATATTTGTTGATAGTCAGGCATCTTTTATCATGTAGTGCTACTTAACAGTTGGTAGTCATTTTATAATTTAAAGCATATATGAGTCGGGTTGAGGATCAGTATTAGCTTGTTACATTTCAGGACAAGTACCATTCCCCATCTAGATAACATTGTGGAGTAAAAGCTGGAATTGGTTTTCTTTCCTTAACATGTTCTTCGGTATAAATTGTCATTTTTCTTACAATTTCTCCCATTGAAAATAAACAGTAGTAGTTTTCTATCATTTCAAAATTAGTTAGGTCTATTGTATAAATCATTCAGGATAAATGAAATAATGACTACAGTGTGGATGCGAGAAAGTGATGTGAGAGAAGAGTCATGCAGGGTTGATAAGGAGACTTATGGATCACGCATTTCAAAAAAAGAAAAGAAAAGAAAAAGGATGCTGAATTTCTATAAAAGGTGATTTTGTAAAGAAAAAGGATCCTGGATATTGATGTTCTTAACCTAAAGGAACACTTCCCTTGCACCAATAAATTCTTTTAACATCGGGTTGAGTGGAGCTTCAAGCCATTGAATCTTTTGAATGGGTTAGACACCTCTCAACTATCGAGACACAACTTAAAAACATCGGTTAATTTCTACCCAAAAGAAAGGGTTAATTATACTTAAAAATATGAATACTTCACTAAATGAAGTTATTTGAAGGTTTTTTGAGAGGAATATTAATTCAAGTTAGTTGTGAAAAATTCAATAATTAGTTCTTTTCTTTCTCAACAGTAATCAATTCTTTTCATTAAAAGGAAAAACAAATCAACCGTATTATTCCTTTTTATAGACAATAAAAGAAATACCTCATTTTTTTGGATATTTCTAAGATTTTTGTACTTGAAATGATGATAAATATCAACAAATTATACATATTTTTCCATAAAATATATAATTTTTCTCATGAATATTTAGAAAAATTAGATGATACATGATTTATTTTATATTTATACTACAATTAAAGAGTAGCACATAATGTAGATCCATGTGATTTAGGAAGCAATGTTTAAAAAAATAAATAAATAAATATTAGTACTAATATTTTTACATCATATTTAACTTATATATTTTTAAAAATTATTTAAAAAATGTTAATATAAATCCGGTCTGACCAATTGACCTGGTGGTTCTACTTGATCACCCGGTTGCTTTCCTGGGTGAATTTTAAGTCCAAGTTTTAGTAATTATGCTTATCGATACCTTAGATTTGAAGGATCATAGAATTGTTGCTTACTTATAATGTAAGTTGGTTGTTATTATTAGATCGATCATCCCATAGCCAATATTCTGCATGCCACCCCCCCCACCCCCTACCCCCTTTTTTTTTTTTGGTTCTGAAGAGTTAAACGATGTCAAGCATCCAGCCTCCTACGTACCTAGGGCCGTATAAATCAAACAACCATCAATGACTGCACCAAATGTCTTGGGTGCGTCAATCTTATATTCATTCAACTGTTTGCTCTTAATTACCACACCTTCAAGATACCTATGATCGAGAATCACGTTCTTTAATTTCTTTTGTATCTGCATGCATGCCTTATTGTCCAAAACCAAAAGTAGAACAAGTTGTTGAGATAGTTTAGGTTGAACCAAGGACTCGGAAATGGCAGCGTGTGCTTGCATCTTTTCTTGTAAAATGATAGATGAGATTTTCTTTATACGCATATCATATGACTGTGATGGGCCATCAGAACTTAGAAATATATATATATAGTGTTTATATGTAACTTTGTCTTTAATTATAGCACGTTCTTGATTGTGTGTTGAGTCAATTAATCTACAACATTGGCATAAAGTGGTGCAACTATACTAGTTATACTCAATTTCCCAACTAACACATTAATTATTTAATTAAATATGTGATCGGAATGGTTACTTAACAGATGGAGTTGGATGACCTCAATGTAGAGTCTAATACCATGAGCTTGTTGACACCTGCCAAGGTACAGCAAATTTACTGTCCTGTAAGAGAAAACATTGACGAGGTTTGGTGAAAATGCCATTTCAACCATGATGAATATGAACATGTTTAACCCATTTTGAGCTATTTTTCTTCATAAAAGGTCAGATTGCTTTTTGTCATGCACATATCCAATGCACAAACAAAAAAAATTCAACAATATTGACTATGTCGTAGAAAATTTCTCGATAAAATGAAATTACTTTGACTAGAGATGTAGGTGGTATGCAGCCAACAGATTCACAAAATTACACATGGGAAGAGTGGTGCAGTCGGTCTATCTTTGTTGAAGAAAATAAAGTATGTGATGCAACTTGCTTATCTTCTTATGCTGTCATTTTCCTTTCTAGCATAGTTTGCAATGCTTCTTAATTGTTATTGGCCAACGTAATGCTAGAATTTTCGCGCAAAAGGGAAGGTGGAATCTCATATTGGATTGAATTTGGCTGATGAGTTCGAAAGATCTTTTCTTTTCAATAAAATGGTGTTTTTGAAATTGTTCGATTGCTTGCTATCAACACCTAATGGTAAAAGACTTTGAAGTTTAAACCTGATAAGATTTGGTTTGATACAATCACATCTTGTTTTAGGGTTCCTTGTATCATCTTGACTACTTGTGCGCGCGCGTTCGTGTAAGGACCATAATCTTTCTACTTATTGCCATATAATTATCTAATATCTTATTATTTCTTAGAAAGTATCCAACTAAGTTGTATATTTTGCCGGAATTAGTGCACATGGTTGCATGCTAGCATAGTTTAAGAAATATTACAACGTATGGTGTCCAAATTAATGCAAAACTTGCATATATAGGATCCATATTATTTCATGTTGTCATAGAAAAATGCAAAAAAACTAGTTTGAACACTTTTGAGAATTATAAGAATCATGTTGCAATATTCTAAAAGATAGGATTTTTTTTTTTTTTAAAAATTATGATTTCAAGATAGATAAAAAATGATCATGAAAAAAAATTCTAAAAATGGCAAAAACTAGCAGCTACTTTTGACCATGTCAATGCTTGCCAAATAACGACATCCATGGAGAAAGGCAGCATGCATTTCAGGCCGGGAGGAGCCAATCGCAGCTATAGCAAATCTACTAGGCTCCAATAAGAGCATCTAATACGACCAAATCGTTTCAGGTTAATTGGACGGGGGGCCGCTCATTGCCATGCAAACATCCGTACTCACCCCTTTCACTCCCTTACGTAAACTGTCGTTGGTTTCGTGCCGTTTTGTAACTATCGAAGGCAGCCAGTGCAAACGCTCATAGGCGTACTTGTACATATTTATAATACCTTAATATAATTTTAATAGGATCACTTGGGGGAAGACCCTAATTACTTCCTCCTACTTTCTCGGAAAAAAAAAAAAAAAGTTTGCCAAATTAACATGTTGAAAACATAAATATTAAATTAAAATTTTATATCTTTATCGATGGTGGATAAATGATTAAACCGTTTATGGTTGCCGCGATCGCGTATTATTTTGCGCGGTTAGCGTTGAGTTTTGTACTTATTATTCTTTTGGTAAACCGTGATTTGTACTTATTAGTTATATTATTCCTTTTGGCAAACCGTTTAACTTATCCCTCTCTCCGTCGAGTAATACGGAATCAGGAGATGGGAACTGAAACCTAATAAATGAGAAAAATTCACACCATGTTAAAAATGTAGAGGTGGCAGATTGACTTAGTTGATCTTCTTCTTCTTCTTCTTCTTCTTCTTCTTTTTTGACATAAAAAGACGATTGGGACGTCCCCCCTAAGCTGTTATTTACTATAAAGGCTAACGATGATAGGCTAATGCCCGGGTCTGGAAGATGCCAAGCGAAAGGTCTTTTTCCTTGGAGAAGGTCGTTTTCTTTCTTCTTCTTCTTCCCCCCACCCCCCCCTTTTTTTTTTTTTTTCAAAATTAAAAAATGCCGGTCAAAAGTGTTGCACCCGAAGGGAGTGCCTTTTGGGTTGTGAGATTAGAATCTTAGTGAAACTGTTCCCCCGGACTAATTGACTCAGGCTAAATTACCAACATCTCAATCAGGCAAACCGCTAAATGATTCAAACATGATACTCGTGTGTTACCCATAAAAATAACATGAAACTTATGACTTTTTACTTCTTTTCTAGAGACGTAGCAATTAGGTCTACTTGATCCCCGAATGTGTGGGCGGTAATCGATACTTGTCCCCTAAGAGTAGCTGCGACATACATACATATATACACCCATATTTATTTATGATTAGCCCAATCAAAAAATAATAATCCATATCATCAAATTAATAAGATATCTGCTTGAAGATTAGGTTGCAAATGAGCGGGCCAGGGAAATAAAATTAGACTGTTTATCGGACCTGTAGAACGTTTCGAATTTGTCAACTTGGGCTCGGCCCATCTGTGGCCAGATGAATGTAGCTCAAGCTTTTCAAGTGCTACTGGGGGATCCCAGATCATCTTATATAATTGTCCAATTCTCGCTGACCGATCGCAATTGGTGTAATTTCTTTCCAACTATCTTGTCCCTAGGAGAGTTGTGTGGGTTCGGCCATGCCAGAGGAAATTTTGGGACCGGTCCTCTACTCGGCTCAAGCAGCTGGAGCCAATATTCCCTAACTTCGGTGTAGCTCAAATTATTACCGTCTTAAGCTAAGCTTGGTTAGGGTAGCTTATGTGCAATTTTTAATTGATGAAGCGGCCCAAGATGATTTGAGATTGCTCAATAATTTTCTTTTCTTGATTATTTTATAGAAAAAGGCATTCATACTTCTATAGTACCATGAGTAGAAGAAGAGTTGGAGTCGTGCATCCTTTAGATTGGGGAATGGGCAAAACATTCGCTTATGGGAGGATTATTGGGTGGCTTTATGAAAGGGTGTCAGCTCAAACTCTTTGGAGGAGATTCTTGCCCTCTTCACACCCTCGATCGGCGTTGCAATGTTCCGGTATGGAAACCTACTCAGAATGGCCTTTTCTCCATCAACACTTTTTATAGCTTCGGGTTGAAATTTCCATATATATATATATAACAACATTATTTGGAAATCCGCCATTTCGGTGGGGGTAAGAATTTTTCTATAGTTTGCTTTGGGGAACAAACTCCGCAACGAGGAGGCAAGCAAGATTGGAACGTTAGCTTGGGATGCCCGTTATGTTGTTCAAATTCTAAATCAATTATTCATTTATTCACGAGATGCTCATGCATCCAAGAGTATTATGTGGTCCACCATCCACATTCAACTGAAGTTAATTGACCGGCCATCCAACATGCATGATTTGTGGACTCATTGGAGGACTAAGAATAGAAGAGACCACCTAGAACAGCTGGAGTTCCATTATTTTTTCTTTTCTTTTTTGACAGAAAGCTGGAGTTTATTGGCGGCGGTGTGTTGGGAAGCATGGAGAGAACCAAAAAAATTGGGTCTTTCTTTGTAGGCGAGGCTCAGTGTACTCAACCTTTCAAGGCTCTTCGCACCTTCCACAGTTGGGAATGTTTTTGTTCTGGGAAGTCTGAGGATCGATACAGGCAACTGTGGGAAAGAATCTCTCACCTTTGATGAGGCCCTCATAACTAGACTACCGGCATCTTCTCTACCCTCTCGTCTCTCTTGTAGGACACACACCCATCTGTATTCTTTTTTCGTTCCTTTTTTATTTGTAAATAACTTATCTTAATAAATCTGGGGGCAGCTTTATGCTACCTCCTCCTTCCATTAAAAAAAAAAAATCTCTTTATTTGCCACTTACATCATGATAATATTTGGAATTTACATTCTAATAAAATCTTATTTGTTCTACTACGCAAATGCTTATTATACACAACCATCCATGTGTCCCTCTTTTATATATATACCAGTACTTTGGTTGGGCTCAGGCTACTGGGACTTATAAATTGCCAGCCTAAGCTCAGGCTACTGGACTACTTATATTACCAGTTTTATACCCATTCTATAAATGTATTTGAAAGATAAACAGTTAATCGTGATCCTAATTGCTTGTTCGGCAACCTTTTGATGCCTTCTTATAAACTAGGTGACCGCATGGGCATTCTAGACTTCTCGTGACCCATGCATGCTCTAATGACTCATTCATCTTAATTGGACTTTGTAATGCATCAACAAAGCTTCAGAGAACCAAAATCAACTAATTGGGATAAAGATCAAAGGTTTTGATCATCCTTATTAATTTAGGAGGTGAGAGTGTCCACGTAAATTTGCACACATGGCCAATCAAGTCCAGGAAAGCTAACATAAAAACTCATGATTTTGGTCTATATAGCTTCATTCCCCCTCCACTTGTTCTTATTGTTGATAGATTACCTATGTTCTCGTCTTGGCTATTTTACAAGCAAGATAAGTTTTTCTACTACCAGGTCATCTTCCTTTTATGTGATGTCCCAAAATTTTCGTTATCAATGGTAGGATTAAAGGAAGAAGAAGTAATGCTTTGTGGCAGTACAATTAATAGTATACTTACTAAAGTGCCTGCATAATTCCTAGTGGATAACGATGAACTCAACAGATAAGGATATAGCTACAACATTGGGAATCTACTAAAACTATCTAAAGATTCTACCTACACTGACCAGAGTGAGCTCCAACAAGGCGATTCATGTTAATAATGGTTGCACCGAGCAGGAGAATAAATTCTTCTGTGATGTATAAGTACACATGATGTCAATTTATTCACCAAAACCATGGGAATAAAGTGCAGGATATGCCACTGATGACTGGATGTCTGAGACAACTTGTTCGAGATTCGCCGGAAAGTAGCGAGAGTTTTGTTTGTTTTGAGTAAGATATCCACACGATATATGCCTTGGTTTGATGCTGTTTTTTATGCCAATTTAAAATATAAAAAAGGCATTGTGACGCCACCCAACTGCTGGATTAATTAGCAAACAAAATGTATGACCGCAATACGGGCTTATCTAAATCATCAAGTTTTATTATTGTTAGAGATAAACTTTGCTTTCGTCGGACTCCACTCTGATGCTTAGCCTGATGTAACTGATAATCACAGAAGAACTTTGATAAAAAATTCTTCCTTCAGTGGCCGAGCTCCAATCGAACTTCCTTTAGCGATCGAGCTTCAGCCGAACTCCTCCAGCAGCCGAACCTCTTTCGAACCCCTATCGTGGCTAAACTCCATCCGAACTTCTCCATCAGTTAGACTCCTTCTGAACTTTTCCATCAGTCGAACTTTTTTCAGACTTCTCCTTCGGCTAGACTTCTCCGTCAATCAAACTTCTCCTTCAGTCAGATTCCTCCAGGAGCCGAACTTCTTCCGGACTTCTCCTTCAATCGGATTCCACTAGAAGCCGAACTCCTTCCGAACCTCACCTTCAGTCGGATTCCTACAGGAACTAAACTCTTTCCAGACTTTTTCTTTAGTTGGATGCCTACAAGAGCCAAACTTCTTTAGTCGGATTCCTCTAGGAGCCGAACTCCTTCCGGACGTCTCCTTCAGTCGGATTCCTCTAGGAGCCAAAATCCTTCCGGACCTCTCCTTCAGTCAGATTTCTCCATCAGTCAAACTCCTTCCAGACTTCTTCTTCTTCAGTTAGATTCCTTTAGGAGCCAAACTCCTTCCGGATCTCTCCTTCAGTCGGATTCTTACAGGAGCCGAACTCCTTTCGGATTTCTCGTTCAGTCGGATTTCTTCAGAAGCTGAACTCCTTCCGGACCTCTCCTTTAGTCGAATTCTTATAGAAGCCGAACTCCTTTCGAACCTCTCATTCAGTCGGATGCCTACAGGAGTCGAACTCCTTTTGAATTTCTCCTTCAGTCAAGTTTTCTTTAGGAGTCCGAACTCCTCTGAAATTGATGTATGTCAAAGCTCTTCACTAACCAACGCCTTCTTTCTCTAAACTTCAACCATTAAATCTCAACGAATGACCACATCACGATAATGGACACCTCTCTCCATAACAAACTCCACGTGGCCTCGAGCGGCCCACTACCGGACGGTTACGGTCGTTATTATTAATATGCTCCAGACTCCATCTATAAAAAGGATCCTTCAGATACGTTTTCTCTGAGCTCTCTTTTCTTTTTCGAAACTTTGCCGAACTCTTTCCTGAGCACTCCATTTCTATTGATCGGAAGTGCTGACTTGATCATTGGAGGATCCTGCCGGAGCCACCACCACCGACTCCGGACGGAACTTTATTTTGTAGGTCATTGACGGCGACCTCTTCCTCAGCTCCAGCTCGATCCGATGTCGATCAGATTCTGCACCAATAGGATTGGCGCTAAAGGAAGGCCCCTCTATTTTTGAGGTATCATTGTTCTTAAAGGAGTGCTCAGTCGATCCTGTGGATCTTCTTCTTCAAGGTTCATCTCCATCCTCTCCCTCAATCCCAAGAAATACCTCCAAAGAGGATGACTATCCGAAGATCTACTGCTTCTACCGTCAGATTTGGGCCAAATCCGTCTGTCCCTGCTCTATCGTTAGCACTTCAACCTTCTCCTTCATCGACGGTCGTGGTAGATCTGGAGCAGTTTAACTTGCTAATGCAGTGGATTCAGGGCCACACCAAAATGGTACAGGCCATGTGCTAGCCCCCGGTGGCGGTTTCACGAGGAAACCCACCGTCGGAATGTCAGAAACTGATCCCAAGGAGAAGCACTTGGGCTAGCATACCCGTCGCCCCTAGGAAGGAGAAACAGAGAGCAGAGGATCTTTGCTCGAATCATGATTCTTCTCCGGAAGAAACTTTCTTCATCTACACCCGGAAGCCTTCCAAGATCTACGATCGAGATGATGTCCTTGATCAAAAACTACGAAAGATAGACTGACAGATTGAGAGACTCCGTCACGTCGTCCTGGTTCACCATGACGACGTCTGCACCAATCCCCCTTTCTCTCTCCGAATTATGCAAGAGCCCATTCCACCGAACTTCAAGCTCCCTTAGTTTGAAAGCTACGATGGAACCTCTAATCCAGTCAATCATCTGAAAGCCTTTTGGATTATGGCACTGCTCCATGGTGCACTAGACGCCATATTATGTCGAGCTTTTTCATCTACCTTAAAGAAAGCGGTAAGAAATTGGTACTCGACGTTGAAGTCTGGTACGATCTTCTTTTTTGATCAGATGAGTCATCAGTTTATGGCTTATTTTGTTAGCAGCTGATGTCCCCACCGAGGTTCAGATTTCCTAATGAATATTAAGCAGAAGGAGGGGAAATCTATTCGGACTTATGTCACTCGATTTAATGCTGCTGCATTGGAGGTCTGAAACTTGGATCAGTTTGTTGCAATGGCCGTACTCAAGGATGGCCTTCAGAAGAATGACTTGCTATTCTTTCTGAAGAAGAAGTACCCCGGAGACTTTATCGATCTGCTAGCTTAGGCTGAGGGATATGCTCGAGTGGAAGAAGCCTTCAAATTAAAAAATGAGGAAGCCATAGGAGAGCGGCATAGATCCATGGCTGATGGAGGGCTGAATGAAGTTCGACCGTGCTCACGGACTTCCTCCGAGCGTAAGCGAGCCCGAACTTCTCCTCAAGCTCGTCGTCAAAGAAGCCCCGATGGAAGGACGCGAAGAAGTTTTCTTCAGAAGGTTTCACAACTATGCCTTCCTCAATGCTCCACAGACACCGACCTGAAGCAAGAGAAGATCAGCCAAGGATGCTATCACAGCTAGAACCACCAATGAGGAAGGAACAACAAGAAGATTGACCATCTCTCGGCATCATCAATGCTATCTCTGTGGGGTTTAGTACTTTGGCGAGCAGCCATCTCTCAGCCTCAGAGCCAGGAGAAGCTTGCCGCAAATTGAGAAGGCCCGTATGAAGTAGTGGAGGTCGTCCGGTCTGAAATTTATCGTCTGAAGAAGCTCGGAGGAACAACGCTTCCACGATCTTGAAACTTAAAAAATTTGAGAATGTACTATCGATAATTTTTCTTCAATAAAACTCCTCCATTTCAATATTATTATTTCTCGGTACAAAAACTATGTGACGACAGAAAAGAAACAATCAAAAGTGATCACATTAGGAACAGGAGGAGAACCTCATCCTAACATGAGTAAATTGAAGATCTCGTTCATTTTAGACGAGATGAGAAGAGAGGCCCTGACAATGGCCCTTATATGCTCCTACAGTCCGTTAGGAACAGAAGGAGAAACCTTGTCCTAATGTAAGCAAAGTCGAAGACCTCATTCATTTTAGACGAGATGAGGAGAGAGGCCCTAACAATGGCCCTTATGTGCCCCTATAGTCTATTAGGAATAGGAGGAGAACCTCGTCCTAACGTGAGCAAAGTCGAAGGCCTCATTCATTTTAGACGAGATGAGGGGAGAGGCCCTGATAACTGCTCTTATGTGCCCCTACAGTCCATTAGAAATAGGAGAAAAACCTCATTCTAATATGAGCAAAATCGAAGGCCTCGTTCATTTTGGACGAGATGAGGGAAGAGGTCCTGATAACGGTTCTTATGTGCCCCTACAGCTCGTTAGGAATAGAAGGATAACCTCGTCCTAACATGAGTAAAGTCGAAGGCCTCGTTCATTTTAGACGAGATAAGAAGAGGGGTCCTTCAACCTCAACAACTTCAACAGGAGATAAGATCTCCTTCAATCTCAGCTGGAGATAAGATCTCTTCCAAGCTTCAATGCCAATCTCAACAGGAGATAAGATTTTCTTCAACCTCGACTGGAGATAAGATCTCTCCCGAGCTTCAATGCCAATCTCAATAGGAGATAAGATCTCCTTCAACCTCGGTTGGAAATAAGGTCTCCTTCGAGCTTCAACCTGAACGGGTGCAGAGTCCGAAAAAGGACTTCAGCTGTCATCTTTTTTGTACTCGCTTCCTTCGAATTTCGAACTCGAAAGTGGGAGGATTATTGTTGGGGATAAATCCTGCTCCCACCGAAGTCCAATCTAATGCTTAGTCTAATGCAACTGATAATCATGGAAGAGCTTCGATCGAGAATTCTTCCTTCGGCCGTCGAGCTTCAGTCGAACTCCCTCCAGTGGTCGAGCCTCAGCCGAACTCCTCCAGCAGCCAAGCCCCAGCCGAACTCCTTTAGTAGCCGAACTTCTCCAGTGGTCGAACCTCTTTCAAACCCCTACAGCGATCGAATTTCATCCAAACTTCTCCATCAGTTGGACTCCTTCTGGACTTCTCCATCAGTCGAACTCTTCCCAGACTTCTCCTTCGGTCGGACTTCTCCGTCAATTGGACTCCTCCCGAACTTCTCCTTCAGTCGGATTTCTTCAGAAGCCGAACTCCTTCCGGATCTCTTCTTCAGTCGGATTCCTCCAGGAGTCGAACTCCTTCTGGACTTCTTTTTCAATCGAATTTCTATAAGAACCAAACTTCTTCCGGATCTCTCCTTCAGTCGAATTTCTCTAGGAGTTGAACTCCTTTCGGACCTCTCCTTCAATCGAATGTCTATAGGAGTCAAACTCCTTCGGGACCTCTTCTTCAGTCGGATTCCTTCAGAAACCGAACTCCTTCTAGACCTCTCCTTCAGTCGGACATCTACAGGAGCCAAACTCCTTCCAGACATCTCCTTCAGTCGGATGCCTCTAGGAGCTGAACTCCTTCCGAACTTCTCCTTTAATCAAGTTCCTCTAGGAGCCGAACTCCTTCTGAATTTTTTCTTCAGTCAAATTCCTCCAGGAGCCGAACTCCTTATGAATTTCTCCTTCGGATTCCTCAAGGAGCCAAACTCTTTTAAAATTTTTTTTTCAGTCAAATTCCTCTAGGAGCAGAACTCTTTTCGGATTTCTCTTTCAGTCAAATTTTCTTTAGGAGTCCGAACTCCTCTGAAATTGATGTATGTCAAAGCTCTTCACCAACCAACACCTACTTCCTTCGAACTTCAACTATTAAATCTCAACGAACGGCCACATCACCGCAACGAATATCTCTCTCCGTAATAAACTCCACGTGGTCCCGAACGGTCCACTACCGGATGGTTACGACCATCACTATTAATCTGCTCCGGACTCTATCTATAAAAGGGACCCTCTAGATATATTTTCTCTAAGCTTTCTTCTTCTTTCCAAAGCTCTCTTCTTTTTTTTGAAGCTCTCTTCTCCTTTTCAAAATTCTGCCGAATTTTTTTCTGAGTATTTCATTTTTGTTGGTCAGAAAAGCTAACTTGATTATTGGAGGATCCTGTTGGAGCCACCACCATCAACTCCGAGCGAGATTTGATTTTGCAGGTCATCGGTGGCGACCTCTTTCTCAGCTTCAACTCGATTTAACGTCGATTAAATTTTATACTAATAATTATTTTTTTTATAAAAATATATTTTAATTATTTAACCAATGATTAAAGGTTCTTAGATATCCACCATCCGAATTGATCCATGACGGCCTCTCGAAGCGTACATGGTTCAGTGCGTGATCAAAGGAGGGAATAGACTTTTGTAAACTGGGACAAGAGCCCATGTATGCGGCAAGGGTGGCCAGCAATTTAAATATATGAGTTTTAGTTTTATTGCAAGTGGGCACCGGGCAGGGAGCCCTCCGAGGACATGACGGCTTATCAGCACAGAGCTAGGAGGTGAAGGCAAAGTCTTGGAGATCAAAGGTGTCATTGTTTTGGGAGGATCAAGCCAAATGTTTTCTATGTTTTCAGGGCTCAAAATGTTTTTTTCTATAGGGTTGCACTAATAAAATATGTCAGTCAATTGCAAATAATGACTTTGGTGACACGGCAAATAAATAATCAAATCTTGGTGATTTTGATGTGGCCCTAGGAATCAGGAAGACATCAAGGCTATATTTCAGAAGGTATGCTTAAAATTGACATCTCGTGGAACAATAGGGAGACAAATGTGCTTTTAATTAGTAGAGGTTGGTGGATTTCATTTACCAGTCGAATCCTCCAAATGTTTAATACCTTGCCTTCCAATTTGGACAATCTATAGATACAAATGATCTTAACCTTATGCCGACAAGCCTTGCTTCACTTAGATGGGACCAGTTTTATGCATTACGGTGGGATTTAACTAAATCTAAGGAACCAGTCTTTTGTTGTGGTACTATATTGATTGGCACCAAATTACTCCCAAAGGCACTTTGAACAAGATAGGAGCCTTGATGGAGAGACGGGGTGGATTTTATGAGATTGGGTAGCTAATCTTCTAGTAATGTTGTGAAACAATACGAACACAGGATTGAATAATTGAAAGTATGGTAAAGCAATGTCTTAAAAGTAGGATATGGTGGGATTTTGCCTTTATCCACCAGCTACTAGCTAGCTAAGGACGCCCTTCATATATTCCAAGGCATAAATTAATGGATCGAATGGACCTCCATGTGCCATGAAGTAACAACTAACGGTGCCCACACAGAGAAGACCAGCATGGCGATATCTGTTGGAACCCATCACTAAAAGAGCACTAGAACGTGTCAAAGGTCTCCACTTTCTTTCTCACGGAACCCTCAGGATCTAAATTAAGGGCACATCTATTTAGGAGGGGAGGAAGAAAGGAGGTTAGCAAACAAGTTGATGCTAAAAGTTGGATCGAATTTTTTAGTATTCTTTTAGGAATCGTGTTTTGGAGAAAAAAAGTTGGTGGGAATTTAGTTTGCTAGTAAAGAAGACAGCCTGCGTAGCTCAAAGCTTTTCATCAGACACCCCATTATCCTGTCTCTCAGTGGAGATAATAATGTGATTCCAAGTAGTGCAGCCAAAAGAATCGAATTAGATTTCCTTTTTTTTTACATGCAAAGTAGCTTTTATCTTGGTGATTAGTGAATTATTGTACATGACGGGAATATGTCATGATTGTTCAAATAGATAAATGGCTAAGGTGAACAAGCGTCAAAAAAAAAAAAAAAAAAAATGCTGCTCAACTTGACATCAAATAGTTTTATCCTCCATCGAGTACTAAACTATTATACATTCCATGATTACATTAATGATAAAATGGAGATCTTTCAGAAGGATGACCAACCGGGCTAAGTTAATGGGATGTTTTCTCTCGAGGGAAACGAGAGAATTAAGAAAGGAAGCGAGAATACCGAATTATTTCAGAGCGAGTGTTTTATTTCGCTTGAAACTGATGTGATACCTCTACCATGCAACTTTTCTTTCCTTTTAGCTAGTTAAAATAAAACCAAACGCAATGCCCGGAATCTAATTCTTCTTATCTCAAAACTTTATTTCGCCTAATTATGATGGAATTTATTCTGTATGGCATGCACTTGTATTACATGAACTATAATGTTTTTTGAGCAAAATTGAATGAACTATCATTGTTAAATGATACATTATGAACTTTCTTCTCTCTTCAAATGCAATTATAGCTCCTTGTCCTAGTTTCGATGATGTATCTTCTATTACAGAATCATTAAGGAGTTGGCCTTTAGAAGTAGACAAGAGAAAGGACGAGTCTAGAGCTCATGGAAACAAGGAAAGGAATGGACCCATGGAGCGAGGGGACGCACGGCTAGCTTACATGTTCCCCTATCCAACGACTCTATAAATCAAAAGAAGAATCGGTGGTGGGAAACAAAAGGGCATGTGGGGTTAGCAGAGAATATATGAACAGAGATTTTAGAATCCATTCCTCTTTCTCCCTCTTCCTTTGCTCTCTCTCCCTCCCTCTCACCCACCCAAGAATTCGCATTCGTGCGCCACAAGTCATTCCCATTCTTGACAAGGCCCACACGATTTTCCTAATTAATAATAGCAAATCGTTAATTATAATAATTATCAGTATAAGTACATGTTAAACCCCCAGTCCTTTGGTATAGATCATACGGCCGTCAGACGTCAAGCTCGGTGGAACCCAAGTTTCCAAGGAGACTCCATACTACATCCTTCAGTGTGCAAGCTTAGCATCATTACCTCGGTGGGCAGGAGGATGGCAAAAATTCGAATAGAACTATCGGGATTTTAATATTTTATATAGCCTACTAAATCGCTCTTTGATATAAAAATGATCGCAAATTTACGAACATATCCTCCCATTAAACAAGATTAGTACTAATTAACAAGGGCAATTTCGTCCACCTTCTTCACCCCAGTACGGTCTGTACAGAGAAAGGTACAGATTTATGGGAGGGAAAAAAAAAAAAAAAGGGAAAAGAGAGAAAAAAAAGTTTAAAAATCCCATTTTTTTCTCAGATTATTTAATATATTTTTTTATTTTAAAATACGGCGTTCCGGTGACCCTGCGGTCCTTCGGCCGAGACGACCGCCATCGACTCCTCGCGATGAAACCTCACCTGCTTCGCGATGAACGCCTCTATCGTGCGCCGGAACTCCTCCGCGTCGTCGGCGCTCGTCTCCCCCTCCTCCTTCACCTCTGCCGTCGCCGCCGCGGGCGGCGGTGGCGGAGGCTTCTCTCGGTTCGGCCCCACATCCGACTCCACACGCCGGAGCTCCAGCGATCTCCGCCGGCGCTCGATCTTCTCCGATCGGCTCCTCCGGCACGGGCGGGTCTCCAAGCACACCGCCTTGTCCTCGAACCCGACTTCCTCCGGCGAAGCCACCGTCGGCGGCGGCGGCGGGGAGAAGCCGATCCGGCGGCGGGACTCGATGAACTGGTCGTAGAGGTCGCCGTCGCTGCCATCGGCGGAGGAGGCGAGGTGGCGGGACTTGGCGAAGAGGACGAGGACGATGGCGTTGCCGAGGAGGAAGACGAAGCGGGAGCTGAGGATGACGGCGGCGAGGCGGCGGAGGAAGTCGACGGAGAAGCGGGCGGCGGCGGGTAGGCGGGCGGAAGACCAGGATAGGAAGAGGAGGGCGGCGAAGGCCTCGAGGAGGAGATGGAAGAGCTTCGCGATCTTCCGGAGGCGGCGGTAGCGCCGCATCGCGGTCTCCTTCTCCGCCTTCACGGGGTCCATGGCCGTATCGGACGGTAGAGGGAGGATAGCGAGGTCGGGTTATCCGCGGTGACCGTGTGGAGTTGGAGATATCGCATAGGAGATAGAGGAGGAGGAAGGAAGAGTGAGAAGCAAGAGTGAGCTCCTCGGGAGAGTGCGGCTCTCCATTTTATATGAGTAATAAGTTGCCATTTTTTATTTTTTCACTTGAAAATTTCAGAGATGTAGCCACCCGGGTGAGCTTACCTCTTTCTTTCCAGTTGATTTCATTAAATCACAAACCGAACTGATCAAGTCGACACAAAGGGAATGGCTCAAGTAATTCAAAGATTTCACACAATGTTACATAGCTGAAATGTAACTCCCCTATGTGGTTCCTTGTTAGTGTTTATAGGGAACCATTTGAGAAGATCCAGTGTAGAAGTAGCACATCAACTTTTGAACATTTTGTGATTAATAGCATGCAGTGACCAATATGAGGCTTGGTTAGTGTCGAGTAATTGCACTTCATCTAATTTGTTGAGGGAATATATGCTCGTTCAGTAGGCCTTTCGTAGGCAAATGATTCAAGTGATCCAAGCTATACCTTGTTTGGACATCTATAGAGTTGTTTGTGAGCTTAGCATGCACTTTTGGTACCACGACGTTGTTACTTTATGGGACAATATCTATGCTCCTGGACGATGCTATGGAAGCTAGTGGTGTGCTTGCGAGGATGTAAGGTTCACTGACTACTTTTGTTCCCATGCCTTCACAACGGTCCACTTATACGAGTATAAATGACTAAAATGGGTGGTCCCATCTAGAAATGGAAGATTTCTATGGATTTTAGATATTTTCTTCAAAAACTAGTTTCAAGTACCTTAGGATGCGTTGCTTAAAAATTTTCTGATAACCTAAGCTTTTGTCATGAGCCCCTCGTTTCATATTTCAATCATGGAAACCGTGCCAAAAGATGGGTTTTTTAGTTAGTGTGGATCGGTAAGCTATCATGTTGGGATCAGGTTGAGTTACAAGCCCATGCTCTGGTCCCACGCAAGATGCATTTTGAAAATTTCTTAAATTATTCTTGAATTTTTCTCAAGTTAATCAACTTAATCAAAAATTATTTCAACCATCATGACCTTCATGACGCACTCATTCATTTTTTTGTGAGAGTCGTCACTTTGAACAAATGAAGCAAGAATTAGTGGTGTCAGATACTTAGGAAATGCTTCCCAAGATTTAAACTATGAAAATCTTTTCCTCTTGTTAAATCTACCAACTTCATCTTCCTCTCTTGATTATATCTCTCTGATGAGTTCTAAAAATGTCATTGACCAACAATTATCCAAATTCTTAGATTATAAATCATTACACTGCAAGCGTGAATGGAAACATTTTACACAATAAGCTGAGTGGTAATTGAATTTTGTATATTAAATGGTATAGATCCTATTTGTATAACCTCAACTAGCATTTCAATATATAAAATTGCGAACAAGGAAAAACATATTAAATATATATTGTGGTGATATGGACAACGAATATTACTGATTTTTAGTGATCATCATATCATCAAGTTGATTTTAGAAGAAAGTGAAGGGGGAAAAGAATGAAAAGAGGTTATTATAAAGGGGATTCAGTAACTTACTCGGATATTCTTTAAAATATAAATAATAGCAAAGTACAAGTTATGAAGAATGAGTAGTTTTTATTAAAGTCGTGCGGCTCGGAACTCAAGGTCACAGATTCAAGCACTACAAAGGAGTTGAAAAGATCGACGGTTTGAAGATCATGTAATGATGTGCAGGCAAGGCTAAAACCCTCGGGCGCCGCAGTGGTCGCTGGTGCGACAGCAAAAGGTGGTCGACATGGCGAGATTTGGCACCGGCCCATCAAGGTCACCGTCGTTAACAGCAGCATTCATCAACAGTAACTTCACGAACACCATCGCTCTTGCATGGAGCCCGCGCGTAGTGTTTAAATTTTTTTTTTTTCCGACTCTAGCTTCACACGAAAGTAAATCATCATGAGTGATATCCGTAGAGCTACAACGTCCACATTATAGAAAGTATTTTCTTTCATTTATACACTTATTGCTCTGCTATCGTTCCCGTATGGTAATGCTTCACGTCTTCCAAAGATGAATAAAATTATTGAATATTATTTATGATTAAAATAGATGACAGAAAAAAAAAATCTCATTAAAGATAGTGACACGACACAATTTGCCATCCTTAAAATCTTATCTAATGACTTAGCCCGCCTATCAACTCCTAACAATTGGTAGAATAATGGTACAATTGGTCCGATAGCATGTCCAAAAAGATATATTATAACCGACTAAATCAGTAAATAAAAAAGAGTCTGATTTAGCATGTCTAAAATGAAGTATCTTAACCCCTAGATCGATAGATAAGGGAAGAGCTTAACCGTTTGTTCCTAACTGCATAGATATGCATTATGTCTTCTATAAATACTACTTTAGATATTGTTGATGCAGAATTTGGTCATCGTCGGAATTGGCTGGAGCGATGGTGGACGAGATTGCCATCGGGGACCTACAAAATAAAGTTCCATCCGAAGCCGGTGGGGGGTGACTCCGATAGGATCCTTCGACGATCAAGTCAGCTCTGACCAATAGAAATGGAGTGCTCGAAAATAATTTTCACAGAGCTTAGAGATGAAGAGAAGATCTTAGAGATCAGAGAAATTAGAGTTAGCATATCTGAAGGGTCCTTTTTATAGCGGAGCTTGATGGTGACAGCTGTAGCCGCATGCTGGCGGGCCTCTCGAGGTCCGGCGGAGTCAGTCTCACGAGAAGGTGCCGTCTGCAGCGGATTGATGGTGACAGTCATCGCCGTTTGATAGCGGGTTGCTGTCACTTATGGCGGACTGATGGTGATGGCTGCAGCTGTCTTGATACTGAGCTGCTCGGAACCGAATGAAGGGTTGAAGGACTTCGACGTGTGCCTATTTCGGAGGAGTTCGGACTCCTGAAGAAGAATTTCGAAAGGAGTTTGGCTCCCATAGGCATCTGGCTGGAGGTGCGCAGCTAAGGCTCGATCGCTGGGGAGTTCGGTAAGAGCTTGGTCGGTGAGAAGTCCGATCGGAGGACGACTGTTGAGGAGTTCGATCGTTGAAAGTCCGAAGGAGCTCGGCCGGCTGAAGGGACGGCCGCTTGAGGAGTTCGGCTGAGGGACGATCGCTAAGAAGTTCGGGCGTTGGAAAATTTTGTTAGAGCCCGGCCGCTTGGAGTTCAAGAAGCTCAGCCGCTAAGCAATTCGATCGGCTGAAGGGGTTCGAAGGAGCTCGACCGGTCGAAAGGGATGTCTGGAAGGAGTCCGGCTCCTGAAGAAGTCCAATCGAAGGAGATGTCTGGAAGAAGTCCGGCTCTTGAAGAGGTCCGATTGAAGGAAAAGCTCGAAGGGAGTTCGGCTCTTGCAGGCGTCTGACTGGAGGGGCGCGGAGAGAGTTTGGCCCTCGCGGGAGTCCGACTGAAGCTCGGCCTCTGAGGAGTTCCGCAAAAGCCTGACCGCTGGGAGTCCAAGGAGTTCGACCGCGGCTACTGATTGTATTAGGCAGAGCATCGAACTGGACTTCGACAGGAGCGGAGTTTTATCTCCAACAGTAATCCCCCCACCCCCAAGTTCGAAGCTCGAAGGAAGGGAGTGCCAAAAAGGCGATTGCCGAAGTCCTCTTCCGGGCTCCATGCTGGTTCAGGTCAGAGTTCGGGGGAGCTCTGATCTGCAGCTGGGGTTGACGTGGTCGCTCGGGAGAGATTTTATCTCTGTCCGAGGTCGTCCCGGGTGCTCTGGCCGAGGTTGGCTCGAGCGACCTGGCCGAGGTTGGCTCGAGCGACCTGGCCAACATTGGCTCGGGCACTCTGACCGAGGCTGATGGAGATCCCATTTTCTGTAGACTTTGGAGCTCGGATTTAGACTTTGCTCGTGTTAGGATAAGGTCCTCCTCCTATTCCTAACGAGCCATGGGGGCATAAGCGGACCGTCGCCTGAGCCTCTCCCCCATCTCATCTACGGTGAACGAGGCCTTCGACTTTGCTTGCATTAGGATGAGGTCCTCCTCCTGTTCCTAACGAACTATGGGGGCACATGCGGACCGTCGTCCGAGCCGAGCCTCTCCCCCCATCTCGTCTAAGGTGAACGAGATCTTCGACTTTGCTCGCATTAGGACGAGGTCCTCCTCCTATTCCTAATGGGCTGTGGGGGCACATGCGGACCACCGTCCGAGCCTCTCCTCCCATCTCATCTAAGGTAAATGAGGCCTTCGACTTTGCTCGCATTAGGACGAGGTCCTCCTCTTGTTCCTAACGGACAGTGGGGGCACATGCGGACCGTCGTCCGAGCCTCTCCCTCCATCTCATCTAAGGTGAACAAGGCCTTCGACTTTGCTTGCGTTAGGATGAGGTCCTCCTCCTGTTTCTAACAGGCTGTGGGGGCACATGCGGACCATCATCCGAGCCTCTCCTCCCATCTCGTCTAAGGTGAATGAGGCCTTCGACTTTGCTCACGTTAGGACAAGATTCTCCTCCTGTTCCTAACGGACAGTGGGAGCACATGCGGACCGCCGTCTGAGCCTCTCCCCCCATCTCATCTAAGGTGAACGAGGCCTTCAACTTTGCTCGCATTAGGATAAGGTCCTTTTCCTGTTCCTAACGGACAATGGGGGCACATGCGGACCGTCGTCCGAGCCTCTCCCCCCATTTCGTCTAAGGTGAACGAGGCCTACGACTTTAGAAAGGTCTTATTTTCCACGGCCGAGGTTGATCTGGAGGAGATCTTATCTCCTACAGCCGAGGTTTAGAGGTCTTTGACCTGCTCACGTTAGGACGAGTTTCTCCTCCTATTCCTAACGGGCCACTTTTGCTCATTTTTTTTCTGCCATCACGTAATCCTTGTATCAAAAATCAATAATGCTGAGCGAAGGAGATTTTAAAGGAAGTCTACTGATAATACATCCTTAAGTTTTCTGAGTTCCAAGGTCGGAGAAGCACTATCCCTCCGAGTTTCTTCAGGCGATAAGTTCTGGGTCGGATGACCTCCATCACATCATACGGACCTTTCCAATTTGGAGCGAGCTTCCCTTGACTCTGAGGCTAAGCGACAGCGGCTTGCCGGAGTACTAAGTCTCTCACTCTGAATGTCTTATTTTTAATCTTGGAGTTGTAGTACCGAGCCACCTTCCGTTTGTAGGCTGCCATCCGGACGCGGGCTTTCTTCCTTTTTTCTTCAAGAATGTCGAGGTTGACTCTGAGGTCCTGGGGGCCGTGCCGCTCGTTGAAGCCCACGACTCGTGCAGACGGGAGCTTGAGCTCGATCGAAATAATTACCTCAGTATCGAAGGCCAAGGCGAAGGATGTTTCTCCGGTCGACATCCTCTGAGTAGTTCGGTATGCCCAGAGGACATGGTAGAATTCATCCACCCAGGCCCCTTTTGTTCTATCGAGCCTCGCTTTGATTTCTTGCAGCAGGGTCCGGTTGGTTACCTCAGCTTTTTCATTGGCCTGCGGATAAGACACCGATGTGAAGCAATGGAAGATGTTTAGTCCTTCACAGAACTTGGCAAACCTTGCCCCAACGAATTATCGCCCATTATCGATTATGAGGGTTCGGGGCAAGCTGAACCGACAGACTAGTGACTTTCAGACGAAGTCTTGCACCTTGGCCTCGGTAATCTTCGCTAGTGGTTCGGCTTCGACCCACTTGATGAAATAGTCGATCGCGACCAGGAGGAACTTTCGCTGCCCAGACGCCGTTGGAAAGGGGTCGAGTATATCCATTCCCCACTGTGCAAATGGCCAGGGTGAGCTGAGCAGAGTAAGTTCGGATGTTGGCTGCCTCTGCACACTGGCATTCTTCTGATAGCGGTCGCACCTCTTTACGTATTCCATAGAATCGTGAAATAAGGTCGGCCAGTAGTACCTCTGCCGGAGTAGTTTTTGCGATAGGGACTTGGCTCCTACGTGACTTCCATAGAGTCCTTCGTGTATATCCCATAGCGCGAGGTCGGCCTCTGAAGGTCGGAGACATCTTAGCAACGGGAGGGAGTACGACCTCTTATACAACCTGCCTTCGTATAAGACGTAGTGGGAGGCCTGATTCTTGAGCTTCCGAGCTTCTTTTTGGTCGCGAGGAAGGACCCCTTCAATAAGGTAGGCGATCAATGGGTCGATCCAGCTGGGCTCGAATTTCGTCTGCAGGATGGCCTGAGAATCCTCCATGGTCGGGCACTTCAAAGTTTTCAAAAATACTTCTTTGGGCAGTTCGGCCGGGGTTGAAGTGGCCAACTTGGAGAGAAGATCGGCTCTTGCATTTTCTGCCCTCGGGATGTGCTGAATGCCGAAACTATCGAAGGCTGAGATCCAATTCTTCACTTTTTCGAGGTACCTCACCATGCTTTCCTCCCGTGCCTCGTAGCCGTCGCCAACTTGACCAACCGCCAGCTGGAAATCGCTGTAGACTTGAAGCCGATCTACTTTTAATTCCCTTGCTTTCTTTAATCCGACGATCAGCGCTTCATATCGGCCCCATTATTGATCGCGGAAAACTCAAGATGCAGTGCGTACTCAGCGATGACTTCCTCAGGGCTGACCAAGATCAGTCCCACACCAGCTCCAGTGGAGTTGGACGAACCATCCACGTGCAGAGCTCAGAAATCTTCAGGAAGGTCGGCGCTCTCTTCGGGAAGGTTCGGCTGCGACAGCTTGGCTTCGTCGAAGTTCGGCCTCGCTCTGGTGCCGGTCCTGCTCAATTCAAGCTCGGCTTCATCGAAGTTCGGCCTCGCTCTGGTGTCGGTCCCGCTCGACTCAAGCTCAGCTTTGACTGGAATGGTGCATTCTAGCATAAAATCTGCCAGTATCTGAGCCTTAATCGATGGCCTAGACCGATAGTTGATGTCGAACTCTATGAGCTCGATTGCCCATTTTGTGATTCTTTTGAAAGCGTTTGCTCGATGGAGGACTGCTTTTATTGGTTGGTCCGTGAGGACCGTTATGGTATGCTCCTGAAAGTAAGGTCGGAGCCTCCTGGCAGCAATTAGAAGATAGTAAGTTAGTTTTTCTAACCTAGAGTACCTGATCTCTGCGTCCCTCAGGACTCGGCTCATGTAGTAGACCGATCGCTGCGTCTTTACTTCTTTCCTGATCGAGACTGCTGCCAGGGCCACCGGAGAGAGAGCTAGATACAGAAATAATTCTTCTCCAGGTTTGGACTTCGCCAGTAGCGGGGGCATGTCGAGGTAGTTTTTAAGCTCCTCGAATGCCTGTTGGCACTCCATCATCCAATAGAAGTCCTTCGGTCGCCTGAGAACCTAAAAGAAGGGCATGCATCATTCGGCCAACCTTGAGACGAAGCGATTTAGGGATGCCACCTTGCCGGCCAGGCGCTGAACTTTCTTGATCGTCTTTGGAATAATCATTTTTCGAATGGCTCAGATTTTTTGGGGGTTTGCCTCGATTCCGCATCTCAACACCATGAACTCGAGAAATTTTTCAGAGGTCACACCAAAGGTGCATTTGGTCGGGTTCAGCTTCATCTTATGCTTTCTGAGTGCATTGAAGGTCTCTTTAAGGTTGGCCAGGTGGTCTGTTGAAGCTCGACTTTTGATAAGCATATCATCTACGTACACCTCCATGTTGCGGCTGATCTGCTCCTTGAAGATCTTATTAATCAAACGCTGGTATGTTGCTCCTAAATTCTTGAGTCCAAAAGGCATGACCCTGTAGCAATAAAGACCACGGTCAGTAATGAAGGTGGTCTTCTCTTTGTCCTCGGGCGTCATGCATATCTGGTTGCAGCCAGAAAAGACGTCCATGAAGGTGAGGAGCTCATGGTCCGAGGTTGCATCCACCAGCTGATCGATCCTGGATAGGGGGTAGCTGTCCTCCGGGCAGGCCTTGTTCAACTTTTTGAAGTCGACGCACATCCTCCACTTGTTATTCACTTTCTTGACGAGAACCACATTTGAGATCCAGGTCGGATAGTTAACCTTCCGGATGAGTTCGGCTTTGAGGAGCTTATCTACTTCTTCGACGATCGCTTTCTGCCTCTCCGGGGCGTGGTGGCGTATCTTTTCTCTTATCGGTCGGTGCCTCAGATCGATGGCCAGCCGATGTTCCATGACCTCGGCGTCGATCCCCGGCATATTCGCTGGGGTCTAGGCGAAGACGTCCGCATTTCTTCTGAGGAAAGTGACGAGCTGCTTCCAAACCTCGACCGCCAAGTTGGAGCTGATCTGCACCACGTGCTCCGAGTTTCCATCATTCAAGGGCACAGAGACGAAGTCCTCCGCAGGCTCGCCCCGCTCCTCAGTGAGATCGTCACGGACGTCTAGTCCATCAACAAGATAAGGGTTGGGCTGATCTCCCTTATGCAGGGCAATCGAGTAGCAATATCTCGCCAGAGCTTGGTCTCCTCTAACTTCTCTGACCCCGTGACTCATCGGAAACTTCATCTTCAAATAATAGGTTGACACTACCGCTCGGAGTGCATTTAGACCAGGTCGGCCAAGGATCACATTATAGGCGGATGGGATCCTTACGACTAGGAAGTCGACCTGCGTTTTGGCCAGCTTCGGGCATTGCCCTGCCACTACGATCAATGTTATTATGCCTTCGATTGGTATGGTGTTGCCAGCGAACCCTACCAGCGGGAAATTCATAGGCCCCAAGCGGTCGTCGGACAGGAACATTTTTGAGAAGGCATCATGAAACAACACATCGATCAAACTTTCATTATCTACCAAAATGCGGCGTACATCATAGTCAGCAATGTTCAAAGAAATTACAACCGCATCATTGTGCGAAAATTGGATCCCTTGGCCGTCCGCCTCGGTAAAGGTCACGGGTTTCATGGTCCTCCGTCTCTTCACCGATCCCTTGGGTCCGCTGGCCTCTCCTTATTGAAGTCCCCCCGAGATAGTGTTGATGACGCTAAGGAGCAGCCAATCTTCTTGCTGGTTTTCTCCACTTGGCTGTAACGCTCTCAGCCAATCTTCTTTCTCCTCAGGCCATCTTCGTAGAAATCGGCTAAGTCTGCCTCGCCTGACGAGCTCTACGATCTCGTCCTAGTGTTGGATGCACTCCTCAATGTCATAACCGTGGTCGCGATGGTAAAGGCAGAACTTGTTGGGATTGCACTTGCTAGGATGGGAACGCATTCTCTCCGATCTTGAAAGTCGCTCTCGGATCTCCATCAGTACTTGAGTCTTCGGGGCGTTAAGGGGGGTGTAGTTATGAAATCGTCATCGTCGGAGAGAACTTCGGCGCTGGGGGGAACCTCAGCATGCCCTTCCGTCAGGGCTTCTCTGCCTTCGAGCTTGAGGGGGAGTTCGGGCTCGCCCGCGACCAGGAGGAGTTCGAGAATGCGGTCGAGCTTCAGTCCGCTTTCTTTCTTCGGTGGGCCTGCTTGGCCTACCGATTCGTCGCTTGCCGTTGGCTTCGTCGTCCTTAACCTCGAAGGCCTCCTCTGCCTGGGCATAACTTTCGGCCCGAGCTAGCATGTCGGCAAAATCTCTGAGATACTTCTTTTTTAGGGAGAATAGTAAGTCGTTCTTGTGAAGGCCACCCTTGAGAGCGGCCATGGCGACTGACTGGTCCAGGTTCCGGACCTCCAGTGCAGTAGTATTAAACCAGGTGACGTAAGTCCGGATGGATTCCCCCTCCTTCTGCCTGATGGTCATTAAGAAATCCAAACCTCGACGTGGATGCCGACTACTGACGAAGTGGGCCACGAACTGTTGACTCATCTGGTCAAACGATAAGATGGTACTCGGCTTGAGCACCGAGTACCAGTTCCTGACGGCCCCTTTAAGGGTAGAGGAAAAAGCCCAGCACAGGATAGCGTCTGATGCGCTATGGAGCAACATCGTTATCCGAAAGACTTTCAAGTGGTTGACCGGATTGGTGGTTCCATCGTAGCTCTCGAACTGCGGGAGGTTGAAGTTTGGTGGGATCGATTCCTGCATGATTTTCTATGAAAAAGGGAGGTCAGTGCAGATGTTATTACCGCGTGAGGAGGGAGTATGATGAAGTTCTTCGATTCGTCGGCTCATTTCTAAGAGCCTTTGATCCAGGAGATCTTCGCGGTCTTTGATCTCCAAGGTTTTCTTGCAGAATGGGTGCGAAGCTTCACCCTGGATCAAGCCGCGGTCCGAGCAGGGGCTCTCCCTCCATTGCCTTCCTCTTCCGGGGATTGGAGGTTGGGTAGCCCATGTCAGTTGCCCCTGGACTGGACCACACGGCTCTGGGGAATCCCACACCTATTGAGCTGGTACTGGGGCCTGCTGGTGCATGGCCTACACCGCCTGCACTGCCTCCGTGAGCCTACGAACCTGCTGGACGAGCAGGTTGAATTGCTCCGCGTCCACCACAGCTACAGAGTGAACCTGGATCGTCGGGACTGGAGCGGGAGCGGACGGATCCGAATGGGATCGGACCGCAGAGGTCGTCGATCGTCGGATCGAGGCTCTCCTGGGGGGCATTTTTTTTTTGAAAAGGAATTCTAAAGAGGAAGAAGAGAGATCTCTGGAGTGAGAAGAGGAAAATCGTCACCGAGCACTCTTTTAAGAACAAGAAAACCTTGGAGGTTCGGGCCCTTTCTCTAGCGCCAATTTGTTGACGCAGAATTTGATCGTCGTCAAAATCGGCTGAAGCGGTGGTGGACGAGATCGCCGTCGAAAATCTGCAAAATAAAGTCCTGTCCGAAGTCGATGGGGGGTGGCTCTGGCAGGACCCTCCAATGATCAAGTCAGCTCTAGCCAATAGGAATGGAGTGCTCGAAAATGATTTCTGCAGAGCTTAGAGATGAAGAGGAGATCTTAGAGATCTGAGAGATTAGAGTTAGCGTATCTGGAGGGTGCTTTTTATAGCGGAGCTTGATGGTGATAGCTGTAGCCACGTGCTGGCGAGCCACTCGAGGTTCGGCGGAGTCAGTCTCACGAGAAGGTGCCGTCTGTAGCGGATTGATGGTGACAGCCATCGCCGCCTGATAGCGGATCGCTGTCGCTTGCGGCGGACTGATGGTGATGACTACAGCTGTCTTGATATTGAGCCGCTCGGAGCCGAATGAAGGGTTGAAGGACTTCGACGTGTGCCCATTTTGAGGGAGTTCGGACTCTTGAAGAGGAAGCTCGGAAGAAGTTCGGCTTCCGTAGGCATCTGGCTGGAGGTGCGCGGCTAAGGCTTGGTCGCTGGGGAGTTCGGTAGGAGCTCGGTCGGTGAGAAGTCCGACCAGGGGACGACTGCTGAGAAATTTGGCCGTTGGGAGTCCGAAGGAGCTCGGCCGGTTGAAGGGACGACCGCTTGAGGAGTTCGGCCAAGGGACGACCGCTGAGGAGTTCGGGCGTTGGGAAATTTCATTAAAGCCTGACTGCTTGGAGTTCAAGAAGCTCGGCTGCTAAGCAATTCGGTCGGCTGAAGGGGTTTGAAGGAGCTCGACCGGCCGAAAGGGATGTCTGGGAGGAGTTCGGCTCCTGAAGAAGTCCGACCGAAGGAGATGCTTGGAAGGAGTCCGGCTCCTAAAGAGATCCGACTGAAGGGAAAGCTCGGAGGGAGTTCGGCTCTTGCAGGCATCTGGCTGGAGGGGCGTAGAGAGAGTTCGGCCCTTACGGGAGTTCGACTGAATCTCGGCCTCTGAGGAGTTCCGCAAAAGCCTGGCCATTGGGAGTCCAAGGAGTTCGGCCGCGGCTATCAATTGTATTAGGCAGAGCATCGAACTGGACTTCGGCAGGAGTAGGATTTATCCCCAATAGATATGATGAGAAACTTTCAATGTTACTCTATCATTCTTCAATTTCTTTTTTTATCTTTCTTATTTGATCTTGAAATTTTACCTGACTTAAGCATCCGACGATTTTCAACTAGGTATATTCTGCAAAACCTCCTGATCATCCTTCTCTAATTGTAAATTAGTGCTATCCTGTGCTCCCTTGGTCCAACCAAACAAAGCAGAACATTGGATATGAGTTTTGATGCACATTGATTCGTCTTATTTGTTGCCTTCCTCCCATAAAAAAATTAGCATTGCATATGATGCATATATTAGACACAAATAAATATTTTTTATTAATAAATAATCACTAAACATTTAAAATAATAAATAATTTTGTATTTTGGCTAAAATTTTGAATATATCGCTAAAGCTTCCATGTCATAACTAAAGCTTTTTTTTTTTTTTTATCAGGAGATTTTTTTTAGATATTTCATCTATCCCGAATTCTAATAGAACTCATGTTATGCAATAACTTATAGGATTTAGGGAAGATTTAGAATTTAAAATTAAAATCTATTTGAATTTGAGATCCGATCATTAGATACCTACTATATATATATATATATATATGTATGTATGTATGTATAACAGAATTTGAACTCCATATACTAAGGGTTATTCAGGTTGATCGGACGGGTTTGGTTATCCGAATTATTCAATCCAAATAAAAATTAATTGGACAGGTTTGGTTATCAGATGGAATTATCATTTTTTAATGGAATAGATTTGGTATTTCGAAATAATATTTTAATCGGATTTGGGATGGATTCGGATAATAAGATTTTAAATAGATTTAAATTTGGGTGGGGTAAATTTTGCGGGTATCCTATCCATTACCATTCCTATTTATTATCCATAGCCTATAAGAAATTACTTTAGCATCCTATTCCATATATATCATATATCTTTCAAAAATTGAGATTAGGCTGGTTGGAGCTCTATCACCTCTCCATTTCTCTATTAAATCCAATAGAGTCCAACCAGCCTAATCTCAATTTTTGAAAGATATTTATCCAATAGAACTCTCCATCCTTTTATTATTATTGAAGGTAAACCCTATTCCAACCCAACTAAAACAGTGCACAATTGAGCTGCGTCATGAACCCTTGGTTAACAAATTATTTTGAAATATTTCTGAAAGTTTTTACCGTTCATATTACCTTCTTTTGTTATAAAAATATAGAAAACTCGAATAAATTGAGTCTCCGATGACACAACATAATTATTTGTTGGAGTTTAGATGCTCCATGCCCGCAAGGGGCGTGCTCGCTGGGGACGGGGTTATATCTTTTAAGGAGTTGATGTAGTTTGCCCATCAATGGCAGGAGGTAAGGTACGCAACAAGCACACCAAAGCACAAAGGAACCATGCTCCACTATGAGAACGTACTGCTAATTATTTTTTCCACCGTCATCCATGTACACATATTATATATGTATATATATTCGACCTGACACTATTTGTGATCTTTCCAACTCTTCTTTTAAAAAGAAATATCATACTAAATTGAATTCAAAAGTAAAATCTTTTGGATTTATGCAGTCCATCGAATCTCGGATGGAGGGTGACTCCATGATGGTGGTTGACTTGATCAACAAAATATCTGAGTCACTTTATTCATTCACCCTCTACTTCTTGAAGTCTAGCATTTGGCAAGGTACCCTATCCCACTTTAGGACTTTTCACACATTTAGAGGGGGCAGTGATCCGTAGATTGGATCTCAAGCATGTTGCTCCCCACGCTGAGGAGCATCCATCGACATCTCTGGATGATTGCCCTGTGGTCTTTGAGGACAAGTTGTACTTTGATTCTGTGCTGTGTATTCATACTCCAAACAGTTTGAGATGGAAATTTATCAGGAACACCAAAAATGAAGAAAAGCAAAATCTTTGACCAACGGTCCACTCGGACTGATGTAGACCCAATGTCACACGTTAGTTTGTGGGACCTGCACCTAAAGGAACGCCACGTCATTCAATCAATCGCAAGGCGTGGTGTGGGGCTTGTTAAGGAGTGGGTGTGGAAGTGGGCAGTTTTTCTTGCGCGTGTGCGTGTGTGATTTACTTCTGTGCTCGTGGTGGTGTATGGTTCGCGCGGCGAGCAGGCCCACAACTTATCAAGCGGCCTTTTCTCTCGTGGCAGCATGCGGCATGCATGGACACCTCTCCCCAGCCTCCGCTGCTCCGAGTACTCGTGTCTCTTGTATCTTTCACAGACCTTGCTGGAGAAGTCACCCCCGTTGACATGTCTCCCGTACCAAGAGAAATTGTGTTGCCGCATTAAAAGGTATTATACTTTTAAAAAAATAAAAATAAAAATATATTAGATAATATGCTACTTTTATAATCAAATTTATTAAGATATGAATAAAAATTTGAACATATCTATATCTATATCTATCAAAGAAAAATAAATGTAGGTATCGATAGATAATTATCTAATATATGTTTAAACATCCGATTCTATTTATGATTTTATTTTATTTAATTTATATAGATCTTGTTGGTGCAGAATCTGATCGACGTCGGATCGAGCTGGAGTTGAAGAAGAAGAGGTCGCTGTTGGTGACCTGCAAAATAAAGTTCCATCCAAAGTTGGTGGTGGTGGCTCCGGCAGAATCATTCGACGATCAAGTTAACTCTTCTGCCCAACAAGAATGGAGTGCCCAAGAAAGAGTTCAGTAGAGTTTTAGGAAGGAGAAGATAGCTTAGAGAAAACATATCGGAAAGGTCCTTTTTGTAGATGGAGCTTGGAGCTGATAGTGACAGCCGTAGCTATCTGGTAGTTGGCCGCTCGGGACCGCATGAAAGGGGCACCGCCTGCAGCAGACTGATAGTGACAGCTGTAGCCGTTCGATAGCTGGTCGCTTAGGACCGCGTGAGAGGGGCACCGCCTACAGCAGACTGATAGTGACAGCCATATCTATCCGATATTGAGCCACTCAGAGCCACGTGGAGGGGTGAAGAGCTTTGACGTATGTCAATTCCAGAGGAGTTTAGACTCCTAAAGAGAATATAGCTAGAGGAGATCATCCGGGAGGAATGCTACTTAAAATCTAGAAGTAATCTACTGGAGGAATTCGGATGGAGTTCGACTGATGGAGAAGTTCAGAAGGAGTCTGACTGGTGGAGAAGTTCGATTGAAGGAGAAGTTTGGAAAGAGTTCGACTCCTGAAAGAATTCGACTGAAGGAGAAGTCCGAAAGAAGTTTGGCTCCTGGAGGAATCCGATTGAAGAAGAAGTCCTGAAAAGAGTTCGGCTCCTAGAGGAATCCGATTGAAGGAGAAGTTCGGAAGGAGTTGGGCTCCTGGAGGAATTCGACTGAAGGAGAAGTCCTGGAAGGAGTTCGACTCCTAGTGTTAGATATATGTGCCCTAGAAGTCAGAATTGGCTGACACTTGTAATACACTTCTAGAGGCAAAATTGTAATTTTGACTATAATGAATAAAATGGGTTATTTTCTATCATATATGTGTATTTAGTATCTGTGATACATCCTTTGAGTTAATGGTAATGATAATTCATATTTTCAAGAGTTGAAAATTTAAGACATGAATAATCATTGTTAACTCATAAAATGCTCCCGACCATAGGATCATCACGAGGATGATGATTGATCAGGAAGGTTGGTGTACAATCGCTTCTCTTTAGTAGATGAGTCTTGAGTCTACGGTGTGGAGACACCGGAGCGAGAGTACAGATACTCATTAGAGAACGAGGGCACTGAGCGTGACCACCTCGAGTAGTCATTAGGGAGTCTACCTTCTCGTCAATGACTGACTCGATGCTGCAGTAGTGTGTCTGGTTCTTTGACCTGAGGTACATCGGCAATTCACTTTGAGGGTGTTATAGTTTGACTACGCCATTACTCGATCTCCTAGCCATTCGGAACCCTGAGGTGTATGTTGGCTATAGCATGTTCATTGTAGGAACTGGATGGCATCAAGATGAAATCTATCTACCTCGGTGGTAAAGGAGTAGCCCTATGATGATCATGAGAATCAAGTCCAGAAGTTCATGGTCATGATAGAGTGAAATAATAGAAAGAGTTTCTATTTAGATTTTCACATCGGACTTGAATCGAATGATTACATCATATGACAGAAACTAGGGTTTGACGAGTTTTCCTTAATCCTAATCTGATCGGGGCTCAAGATAGAAGAACTTAATCACACAGATAGCTGCACCAAGAGATTCACATTCAGCTCTATTGGGTTGCCACCATATACTGCTAGGTGTCATCGGTGGATTTTGGGAGCAATTAGAATGATTTAGATGATCGATCATTCTAGCTGTTCGAATCAGAAGAGTTCTGATCCATCGAAAGGAGTTTCGGTGATGTCGATGATAGAGATCATGACATATCCCATTACTATACAGAACTGAACCTAATTGGGTCACACAAATAAGGGTTTGAATCTGGTGATCATCAATTAAACTGATCCAGTTCAATCGATCTGAATGAGATTCAATTAGGTTCAAGAAAATCGTGCTAGCACTCGATTGAACCTAACGTTCTTCTTTTGCTATCATAAATAAGTTGTCCTGCCTGAGCCAAAGGAGTTTGTGCTCAATTAGAGGCCTTCATATGGTCTGACTGGAGGTTGTCCAAGTCAGAAAAGGTTGTCTTATTTTGTAAGACATTACCTATCATTTTTGGTCACCTGCCATTTCTTGTTCTTTGACTTTGGTCAAAAGTCTACCTTTGACTGGTCAAACGTTGACCATTAATACTTTGACTTTTGACCACATGTCATGCACCTATTGAAGAGCTGGTGGGGGACTGTCCTCCTGCCAGAACATGGTAAGGAAGAGGGTGCACGCCACCCTTGGTGTGTGCCCAAGTTGGAGGCGCCTAGGAGTCCTTGTTGGACAAGGACTCCATCTCCTTTTTAGATTCCAATTAGAGTTCTCCTAAGAACCAACTTTGACTGATCTTAGGTGCCCTCTAAGGAGGAATCCAGGGGACTTTATTCCCACCAATCAGATTTAGATCTGATTTTACAAAGAGTTGTGATTGGTTGGGAAGAAGAGGAGTTGGATCACGCTTAGTTTATAAATAAGACCCTGCGCCCAATCCAGATTAAGATTGGAAGTGATTGAAAGTAATCACAATTCCCATGCCCCAAGGCTGCCTCTCTCCTCTTTCTCCATGCCAAACCACCTTCTCCCTCTCCTCTCAACATCCAAAAGGAGTTTTGGATTTTTGGTTGGTGCGATTCAGATCAAAGAAAGGCGACTGAAAGCTAGAAGGCTGCGCTGCTGCAAAGGACGACTGCTGATCTTCAAAAAGAGTTTTGAAGATCCTCCAGATCAGATTCAGATCTGATTTTTGGAGGCATGATAGAGAAGAAGAGAATCTTCAGATCCAACCTGAGTGGATACCGATAGAGGCCAGGCGCTTGCATGGCTAGATTTAGAACCTTCTGCTGCATACAGGATCATCAACGGATAATAGGATTACCCATATCAAGGTAAATTAAATTTGATTTAATTTATTTTAATTTTTTTTTATTTATTAAAATAATAAGAATCAGATCTAAAATATCTCAGATCTGATATAGATCAAAGAGAAAAAGTTTTGAAATATATCTCTTGAACTGATCAGATCTGAATGAACCTGGATCGAAAAATCAGATTTTCCTTCAACTGATATCAGAGCCAAGATTCTAAAAGTGTTTAGATCTAATTTTAAATTTATTTTAATTAAAAAATAAATAATTTTAGATGTCACATGAGATATGATCAGATCTGAAATCAAAAAAATTAAAATTAAATAATTTGGATCTAAGATTAGGAAATATGCATGACTAGTTCTAAAATAGAATAGTTCTATAGAATAGTCTTGCATGTTTTTGATTTAATCTGATTAAATCATATTTTAAATCTATTTATTTACTATTTTTTGATATTATAATGGTTATAATAATATTTAAAAAATAGCAAATAAAAATTATTTAATTTTAAATATCATATGAGATATGATTGATGCATGTCTAGACTAGTTGTAGAATAGTTTTACATAATTATCTAGATTAGAATTTATTTTGATTAGATCAATTTAAATCTTATTTTTTAGATTATTATAAGATAATTTAGATCTGAAAACATGCATGATTCGATACATGAGATGTATGCAAAATATGCCATGATTAGATCTGATTTATATATGAGATATATGATATAGATCTAAAACTATTTTGTAGTATTGCATGTTCCTGATTAAGGCGTTCCTCTTGGCCGTCCGATCATAAGAACGAAGAAGGATTTAAAGGCCCTCTCTTCCCATTCGATGGGGTGTTCTTATGATGTGTAGGGGTGCTGCGTGTTCGTCCTTAATCAAAAATCCAAAACTTACTTTCTGCAAAATCCTAGATCCTAAAACCCTAGGATTTATTGTGCATATTTTATTTATGAACCCTACTTAATTAAGAATTAAGATTATAGAATATCAATTAGATCTAAAATTGAGAATTTCAGATCTAAGATATTCATAATACTGGGTTCGGGCTTGGGTAGCTCAATTAGGTCTAAGCGGTTGATCAAATCGAATGAAGAGTTGGTTAGACGGGATCAACAATGCTTAAATTGACCGGCCTAATAGGATTAAGTCTGGGTCAAGATCGAGTCACAATCAAGCAAGACCTAATTAGGCTAAGAGGTTAGAGTCTGGATTATAGGCTAACCCAATTGGTTCTGGCTTAATAATTTGGTGTCTAAGATAAGTTTGGCACATACGACCGACTGATTTTTAATTGGAAGCTACTTAACCTGAATGCGTTCTTGTACGAGTTAATGACATATTTCTTCTACCGGTCTCACTTACCTGGCCATATCTGTTGACACAGTTCTAATCTGAGGTGGTCAATAATCCGAGCTAACCCATGCCACTAGGTTAGTCATAATTGTTATGACTATGACAAGTCTGTTTAATGAGACCTGAATCAATTCTTCCTAAGAAAGATTAAGTCTGAGGTCTCCTATATAGTAGATGTGCGGGCCCTTTCGGGTTGATTTGTTCTCGCGTGGATACAGTGGCTCAGTTGCATCGGAAAGACGCAACCATGTCTATTAGGCATTGGATTGCTATGGGCTAGAGATGAGTTGGGCTGCTCAATATATTTTGGATCGGTAGAGAGCTCAATTAGGAATCCAGTCTATGCAAATGGTGGGTCTGACTTAACTAAGAGTTGATCAATATTTTCGGATACGGTGAGATTCATGAATTGAAACCAATGTTGGGTGCACCATGATTAGAAATCATTGAACAAGAGTTGTTCACTCATTGCTAACCCATCACCAATAATTGTTAGTTGAGGATGAGTCAGTTGGTGAGACCGCACCACCCACTAGAAATCATTAATCGTGGAGATTTTCGCATCTCTATAGAGGGAGTGTAGGAATCCAAAAAATAGTGGGAGCTAAATTAAATCTCTTCT
>QRFJ01000512.1:499713-511140 GCA_006176705.1 Cocos nucifera | reverse complement strand
GCCAGTAGTATTGCTGTCGTAAAATTTTGTAGGCCAATGACTTACTTGATAAGTACCATAAATTTACTAATAAAAATATTAATTTATTAATTAATTTATATTAATTAATAATTAATTTATATATAATTTTTTAAAAAAATTAATATTTTTATTAATTAAAAAATTAATTAAAAAATAATAAAAATTAAAAAATATAATTTTATAATTAATAGAAAGAGTTCATTTTTTTTATCACAATGAAATAAGTTTTGAGCAAAACGAAGCTAAAACGGAGAAGATGTGAATTTTTAAAGAAATAAAATAAATAAAAATTAAATAAAAAAGGAAAATAGCTCAACCGGCTCAAGCTGACATGCCAAGCTAGCCAAATAAGCCAACTCAGCCATGGAAGCCATCAATCGGTCCACCATCCAGGCATGGACCGCCAGCTCAACAGAATTCGATAAATCACATCGCGACACGTGGCAGACCTAGACCCTTAAAGGGTCCATAGAAATCTATTACGGCTCATAAGGTATTTTGGTCTTTTCACTCAACGATAGGAGCACTGATTGGCTGTGGTATGTGGTGCGATCGATCCACGCGGTCCATGGGAACAGTAATGGCACGATCGGACGACTGCGGTAGCTTGCGGTCAAGATCAAACGACTGTGGTTATTTTCGAATTTGATTCAGCTTCAGACTTCACACGGATCACCATCCAATGGCAGCGCTCGATCCAAGGGATGATCCAACGGTCCAAAACACTCCCGACATTGATCAGGACTCCCGATGCATGATTTGCGGTTAGATTTCCTCCATCGACGAGCGATCAGACGGCCAAAATTTAATCTGACCTGATCTGGGCTGATACACATCCAATTTTGATGATTTTTGATCCGTTGGATTTCTATTAATGGCCAGATTTCATCTAGAGCAGTAGAATTCATCCAAGACTCTTTTTAGTCTAATTTTCACTTAGATTTCTCCATATTTCAATGATCAAAAAGCCCCTTAGTCCCACATTGCCTAGAAGAAAACTCTCCAACCCCCCTAGCTCTATAAAAAAGATCTTAGGCCTCTAGAAATAGACGGATCTGGTGAGAGGGAAGCCAAGCTCAGGGTTGAAGATTGCTCCAAAGCTACAGTACTAAGAAGAAGAGCCAGTCTTCTACGTCATCTCCACGCCTACGCTGATTTGCAATCTTCTTCTAGTTTTCTTTTCTCTTTTCTTTTCTTTAATTTCTTATATTTAAATTCTGCATTTGAGTTTTAATTTTAATAAAGAAAGCTTTATTGCTCTTTTCAATTCTAGCTTTTTAAATTAATTATTCTTTATTGCTCTTTAATTGCAAGTAGCCGCTAAGATCTAAATAATAGATCTTAGTTCTAAGCTTATTTTTGCACATTTTAAATTCTGCTTTTATTTATAAATCTATTTTCCACTTTAATTTTTTTTTAAAAATCTCTTTTTTTTTATAAGAAAAAAAAATAAAAAATTTTAGAATTAAATCATTGTCTCTCTATGGATTCGACCCGACTCACTACTCTGTTGATAATTTTTAATTTAAAAAAAGTCGGATTTAAACTGATGAACATGATGTCTTCACGACAACATCGTGTTCCTATCAAAATTTGGCACCATTATCAGGGAGGCATAAAAATTAAAATTTTCTTATTTCTTTAATTTTTTTTATTACCTACTAATTATTTATTTATTTATTTTGTAGAAAAAAAAGAGAGAAAAGAGCAAAGAAGATTAGGGCACGAACAAAACTTTCAATCCTATTTGATGAGATCATTCCTAAACCCTAAATTTCTTTCCTTATTTTTAATATTTACTTTATTTTTTTAATTAATTAAAAATTACCTACATAAATCTAATTAAAAATCTCATCATTAGATTAGAAATCCTAATTATTTAGAGCATCCATCATATTAATTTTAATTTATTTTTTTTTTGGTGATTGTTGGAGGAAAGGTAAGCATTTTAGAATTTAATTAGTTGCATGCATCTAGTTTAAATTGCATAGAACCTCTTGCTTAAAAATCTAAATATGCATATCATATTGAATCAATTTAAGGGCACAACCCATTAAACAAGATAAGATGAAGATTTAATCATCCTTCCTTAGCCCACAAACAACCAACCCTCATATTGCATTAACTCAAACCTTAAGCTCTTAAAATCAATTAGACATCAACCCTTAAGGATATTCGAGCTCAATAGGACAAGAAAACCTTAGAGTTGAAACGGGTTAGGATTAATCAATTTAATTGGCGTCTAGGAAAGTGGTTTAGGAACGACTAGGCCCGAAGGAAGGTGGTTACTTAATTGGTTCCATTCGCTTACCTGGCCAAGCATAATTGGTATCTAAGGCAAGCAACGAGGGGACTCCCATCGACCTTATACTTATCTGGCCAGTTGATTGGCTAATCCTATACTTGGAGTGCTCGAAGGCTGACTTAGAACAGTTAGGAGCTGTCTAGGTCTAGACTGATCTTAGGTTAAGACTAATTTATTTGAAATTTGTTTGAAAATAAAAATTTTTACTTTAGGTATTTTCAATCTCTATTGCCCTGACATAAGGTTGCCCTGGCATAATGGGAAGTTATGTTGCATGGTTGTCCTAGGGTATGAAAAGGGTGAATTAACTTAGAACTAAAAAAAAAGGAGAGTTTAAAAATATATATATATATAAAATTTAAAAAAAAAGATTGAGGACATTGAGAATATAGTGAATTCTCCAACACCCTGTTTGGAGAAGGATATCGGGTCGACTAGTCAAAATGGATTTAGTTCCTATTTCAGACCCTACAACCTCAACATCCATAATGGATTTAGCAAATCAGCCTCAGCCTCAAACCTCTTAAGGACTTATGTTATCCAGTTGGTTCCATCCAACCCTCTTGTATCAGGTTGCCCCAACCCATAGCAAACAACTTTGAAATTAAACCTCAAATCATTAACATGCTTCCAAAATTCATGGGAATAGAGGATGCATATATATTCATTAGGAAAATTTGAAGAGGTTTGTGCAACCATGAAACTACAACAATTATCAAAGGAACGAAATCAAACTGAGATTAATCAATTTTGCCCTTAAGGATAATGCCAAAAAGTGGCTTTATAGTCTTCCAAATCAATCTATCATGATCTGGGAGGGCTTTGTGAGAATATTTTTTAAAAAATATTTTTCTCATCACAAAACAGCTAGAATTAGAAATAAAATAAACCAATTCTATCAACTAGCTAGTGAATCATTTTAGAAATACTTCGACCAATTCAAGAACCTCTTGACCCAATGCCCACACCATGGAATAGAAACTTGGAGGCTATGCCAAATAATTTATGAAGGGTTAGATTCAAATTCCCGAACAATGCTAGAATCCATGTGCTAGGGATAATTTATGTACAAAGAACCAAATGAAGCCTGGCAATTTTTAGATGACCTAGCCAAAAAAAGTTTACAATGAAAAACAACTAGAAAACCAAAAAAATCTACACCTTCAAGAGGTGGAATATACCAAATTCAAATCTTTCTAGCTGCAGAAGCCAAAATTGCAACTTTGACACGTAGGCTAGAGGCCTTAGAACTTCAGAGACCAACCAGTGAACCAAGTATCTGCACCCATGTGCAATAGATGTAATGCACCAGACCATGTCCTTGAGGAATGTCCCCTCATTGTGAACCAATCAGATAATGGATGTGCACAAGTGAATGCCACATATCAGAGACCATTGAACAATCCCTATGCATCCACCTTATAACTCAAGTTGGAGGAATCATCCAAATTTTTTATAGTCATAAAATCCAAATGTAGGCAGTCCAAGTTTCAATCAGCAGAACCCAAGGTCTAATCCTGTGATAAACACCCTTGCCACCACCAGGCTTTAATATTAATGAAAAGAATTTTTTTTCTTTAGAGAAAAGCCTGGAAGCCCTAGCCAAATCTAATACTGACACCAATACCATCTTAAGCAATTTCATGCAAACCATGGGCCAAAT
This sequence comes from Cocos nucifera, assembly GCA_006176705.1. Classification (NCBI taxonomy): domain Eukaryota; kingdom Viridiplantae; phylum Streptophyta; class Magnoliopsida; order Arecales; family Arecaceae; genus Cocos; species Cocos nucifera. The sequence goes on along the minus strand of QRFJ01000512.1, from coordinate 507,151 downwards.
TCTGAATTCAAATTCTCAGGCCATAGCCCGCTTAGAAATGCAAGTGAGTCAGCTAGCATCTACCATAAGTGAATGTGAATGAAGGTAGGCTACCTAGCCAACCTGAGCCAAACCCAAGAAATCAAAATGGTAGACCATCCCAAGGAAACCAGGTTAATCAAGTTAATGCTATTCATTCCTTGAGATCAAAAAAATAAGTGGATAATAAGGTAAATACACCTGATACTAGAGAAGACTCGAGTGCTGAGTCTTTTGAGCCACCTAATGAACAATCTATCTTACAAACTCAAGCTCCTGAAACTGATAGTGCACCAAATCAGATGACCACAATCTCTAGAGCTTCTTTTCCAAATCGATTAAGGTCTAATAAACAATCAGAATATTTAGACAAAATGTTAGAGATATTTAAGTAAGTTCAAGTAAACATTTCTCTACTAGATATGATCCAATAAGTTCTGACTTATGCTAAATTCTTAAAAGATCTTTGCACCAAGAAAAAGATGACTAACGTACCAAAGAGAGCTTTTTTAGCAACAGGTGTGAGTTCATATTTGTTAAGTCATATACCTATAAAGTTTAAGGACCCAGGTTCTCCAACAATTTCATGTGTCATAGGAGAAACCCACATTAAGAAGGCATTACTTGATTTAGGGGCTAGTGTAAATATTTTGCCCTATTCAGTTTATAAGCAATTAGGATTGGAAAAGCTTCAGCCAACAGGGATCACATTACAATTAATAGACTGATCTTTTAGAATCCCCAAGGAAATGGTAGAAGATATTTTGATTAAGGTTGGAAGTTTTATTTTTTCAGTCAATTTTGTCATTTTGGAGACTGAGCCAATATCAAATCCTAAGGATCAAATTTCAGTGATTTTAGAAAGACCATTCCTAGCTACTGCTAATGCTGAAATCAATTGTCAGAATAGACTTATGAAACTATCTTTTAGAAATATGACTATCGAGCTGAATATTTTCAATTTGGAACAGGAATCTGCTAAGCATGCTAATGTAAGTATAGTCCAACATGAAATTTATGAACCCATAGACATTAGCGATGAGGAAGTCGATCTTGAATCTAGTATCTCGCCAACCCATGAATGTCAGAACCTAAATAAAATACTTGGAGATAATAAAAATGGCCAGAGATGGGAGCCTCCCACTGAACCACCCATAGAAATGACTAAACCATCACCTAAGTCATCAAAAGAAGAGGCACCCAAAGTAGAGTTGAAACCTCTCCTTGAGCATCTCAAGTATGTATATTTAGGTTCAGAGAAAACCTTGCCTATAATTATTGCGTCAGACCTAAATCCTAACCAAGAAGAGAAATTATTAACAGTCTTAAGAGAAAATCAAGAAGCAATAGGCTGGACCATGACGGACATTAAAGGAATAAGCCCTTCTATAGTTCAACATAGGATATACCTAGAGGAAGAGGCTAAACCAGCTCGAGATGCCCAAAGAAGACTGAACTCAGCCATGAAGGATGTAGTTAAAAAGGAAATTCTAAAGTTGTTGGATAATGGAATTGTTTACCCCATATCTGATAGTTCATGGGTAAGCCCTGTATAAGTGGTACCAAAGAAATCTGGGGTAACAGTAGTCTAGAATGATGCTAATGAACTTATCCCAACTAGGATCCAAACGGAGTGGAGGGTCTGTATAGATTATAGAAAATTGAATGCAACTACAAAAAAAGATCACTTTTCTTTGCCATTTATTGATCAAATGTTGGAAAAATTAGCTGGACAAGAATTTTACTATTTTCTAGATGGATACTCTGGTTATTATCAGATCCCCATAGCCCCTGAAGATCAGAAAAAGACCACATTCACCTGCCCATTCGGAACCTTTGCTTATAGGCGTATGCTCTTTGGACTATGTAATGCTCCAGCAACCTTCCAAAGATGTATGATCAGCATATTTTCCAATATGATTGAATGATTTCTAGAAATTTTTATGGATAACTTTTCTATCTTTGGACCTAGCTTCTTTGAATGCTTAAACCACCTAAGACTTGTTCTAGGAAGATGTAAGAAGAAGCATTTGGTTCTTAATTGAGAAAAATGTCAATTCATGGTCAGAGAAGGTATAGTCCTTGGCCATGTAATTTCAAAGAAAGGAATAGAAGTTGACAAGGCCAAAGTTGACCTGATTGCAAGTCTTCCACCACCCAAGACTATTAAAGAAATTTGTTCATTCTTAGGACATGCTGGATTTTATAGAAGGTTCATACCCAATTTTAGCAAAGTGGCTCACCCTTTGACGAACTTGTTAGCAAAAGAAGCAAAATTTGAGTTTACTTCTAAGTGCCTTGAGTCTTTTGAATTCCTTAAAAAGGCACTCATTTTAGCCCCCATCATTCATCCACCTATCTGGACCGAACCTTTTGAGCTCATGTGTGATGCATCTGATCATGCTGTAGGTGCAGTCTTAGGTCAAAAAATCAACAAGCTATCGAGGGTTATTTATTATGCAAGCAAAACATTAAATGATGCACAGCTTAATTACACCACCATGGAGAAGGAATTCTTAGCTGTTATCTTTGTCCTAAAAAAATTCAGGATCCTATTTGGTTGGATCTCATGTTATTGTCTATACTGATCACTCAGCCATTAGACATCTCCTAGCAAAGAAAGATGCTAAGGACACGATTAATCCGATGGATCTTGCTTCTTCAAGAATTTGACCTTAAAAATTAAAGACAAGAAAGGGACAGAGAATGCAGTTGCTGATCACTTGTCCCCAATCATAGTTGCACCATCTAACGAACCACCTATCAATGAATATTTTCCAGATGAACAACTCATGTCAGTGTCCACTGAACCTTTGGTATGCAGATATTGTGAATTATTTAGCCATTGGTAAAGTGCCTTCTCATTGGACTAGTCAGGATAAACACAAATTCTTTTCCCAAGTAAAGTATTTCATTTGGGATGATCCATATCTATTTAAACAGTGTCCTGATCAGATCATTAGGAGGTGTGTCCCTGATAATGAGGTTAAAAGTATTCTGTCATTTTGTCATGACCAAGCATGTGGTGGTCATTTCGCATCCAAGAAGACTGCTGCCAAAGTACTTCAATGTGGATTTTATTGGATCTAATTTATTTAAGGATGCACATATGTATTGTAAAAGTTGTGATCGATGCCAACAAATGGGTCAGATTATAAAGAAAGATATGATGCCACTTAATCCTAATCTTGGTAGTTGAAATTTTTGATGTCTGGGGAATTGATTTTATGGGACCATTTCCAAATTCCTTCAAAAATGAGTATATCTTAGTGGCTATTGATTATGTTTCCAAGTGGATAGAAGCTATTCCATGTAAATCCAATGATAGCAAAGTGGTCGTTAAATTTCTTAAGAAAAATATTTTCTCTCGCTTTGGTACTCCTAGAGCAATCATTAGTGATCAGGGAACACATTTTTGCAATTCGACCCTTTACCGCATTAATGAAGAAATATAATGTTACCCACAAATTAGCCACACCATATCATCCTCAGACTAGTGGGCAAGTTGAAGTATCAAATAGATAAATCAAACAAATCTTGGAGAAAACTGTTAATGCCAATAGGAAGGATTGGTCTGTGAAATTAGTTGATGCACTTTGGGCCTACCGTACTGCCTACAAGACCAACCTAGGAATGTCTTCCTATAGGATTGTGTTTGGAAAACCATGTCACTTGCCTGTTGAGTTTAAATAAAAAATTCTCCACGCCCCAAGGCTACCTCTCTCCTCCTCCTCACACCAAGACCATCTTCTCCTCTCTTCTCCATGCCCAAAGTAGTTTGGGATCCAAGTTGGTGCAATCCAAATGAGAGAAAGGCAATAGAAAGCTAGAAAGTTGCGCTGGTGCAAAGGACAACTGCTGATCTTCGAAAGTTAATTTGAAGATCCTCCAAATCAGATTCAAATCTGATTTTTGGAGACGTGATAGAGAAGAAGAGGATCTTCAAATCCAGCTAAAGTGGATACTGATAGAGGCCAGGCACTTACGTAGCTAGATCCAGAATCTTCCGCTGCTTACAGGATCATCAAATGGGTAATAGGATTATCCTACATCAAGATAAATTAAATTAAATTTAATTTATCTAGATTTTATTTTTATTATTAGAATAATAAAAATTAAATCTAAAATATCTTAGATCTAATTTAGATCAAAGAAATTTTTTTTAAAAATATATCTCTTGATTCAATCAGATCTGAATGAACATAGTCTGAAAAATCAGAATTTTTCTTCAACTGGTATCAGAGCCAAGATTCTAAAGTGTTTAAATCTGATTTTAAATTTATCAAAAAATAAAGTAATTTCAGATCTGATCACATCTCTAAAGTATTTAAATTTGATTTTAAATTTATCAAAAAATAAAGTGATTTTAAATATCACATGAGATGTGATCAGATCTGAAATCAAAAATATTAAAATTAAATAATTTGGATCTAAGATTAGAAAATATGCATGACTAGTTCTAAAATAGAATAATTCTATAGAATAGTCTTACATGTTTATAATTTAATTTGATTAAATTATATTTTAGATCTATTTATTTACTATTTTTTAATATTATAATTATTATAATAATATCTAAAAAATAATAAATAAAAATTATTTAATTTTAACATCATATGAGATATGATTGATGCATGTCTAGATTAGTTGTAGAATAGTTCTACATAGTTGTCTATATTAGAGTTTATTTTGATAAGATCAATTTAAATCTAATTTTTTAGATTATTATGAGATAATTTAGATCTAAAAATATGCATGATTCGATACATGAGATGTATGCAAAATATACCATGATTAGATCTAATTTGTATATAAGATATATGATATAGATCTAAAACTATTTTATAGTATTACATGTTCCTAATTAAGGCGTTCCTCTTAGCCGTCCGGTCATAAGAACAAAGAAGGATTTAAAGGCCCTCTCCTTCCATCCGATGGGGTGTTCTTATAATGTGCAGGGGTGCTGCACGTTCGTCCTTAATTAGAAATCCAAAACTTACTTTCTGTAAAACCCTAGATCATGAAATCCTAGGATTTATTGTACATATTTTGTTTATGAACCCTACTTAATTAAGAATTAAGATTATGAAATATTAATTAGGTCTAAAATTAAAAATTTTAGAACTAAGACATATTCATAATACTGGGTTCAGGCTTGGGTAGCTCAATTAGGTCTAAGCGGTTGATCAAATCGAATCAAGAGTTGGTTAGATGGGATCAACAATGCTTAAATTGACCAGCCTAATAGGATTAAGTTTGGGTTAAGATCGAGTCATAATCAAGCAAGACCTAATTAAGCTCAGAGGTTAGAGTCTGGATTGTAGGCTAACTCAATTGGTTCTGGCTCAATAATTTGATGTCTAAGGTAAGTTTGGCACATACGACTGACTGGTTTTAAATTGGGAGCTACTTGACCTAAATGCATTCTTGTACGAGTTAATGGCATATCCCTTCCACCAGTCTCACTTATCTAGCCATATCTGTCGACTCAATTCTGATTTGAGGTGGTCAATAATCCGAGCTAACCCATGCCACTAGGTTAGTCATAATTATTATGACTACGACAAGTCTAGTTTAGTGAGACCTAAATCAATTCTTCCTAAGAAAAGATTAAGTCTGAGGTCTTCCACTATTATAGATGTGCGGGCCCTTCCCGGGGTTGATTGTTCTCAACTAGATACAGTGGGTCAGTTGCACCGAAAAGATGCAATCATGTCTATTAGGCAATGGATGTTATGGGCTGAAGGATGAGTTGGGCTCAATATTTCGGATACGGTGAGAGACTCAATTAGGAATCCAGTCTGTGCAAATGGTGGATCTGACTTAACTAAGGAGTGGATCAATATTCTGAATACGGTGAGATTTATGAATTAGAGACCAAGTTTGGGTGCACCATGATTAGAGAATCATTGAACAAGAGTTGTTCACTCATTAGCTAATCCATCACCAATAACTGTTATGTGAGGTGATGAGTCAGTTGGTGAGACCGCACCACCCACTAGAAATCATTAATCATAGAGATTTTCGCATCTCTACAGAGGAAGTGTAGGGATCTGAGAAAATAGTGGAAGCTAATTTGTTTAAAAATAAAATTTTTAAATAAATTGGTCAAAGTCATAATTACAGTATCTAACTAGAATCTTTGACTCTCTAAAGAAAAATATCTGTGTCCAATCCATTAGCACGTATCCTGGACACACATAGACTGACCGAACCCAATTATAAAGATTGGCTCAGAAACTACAAAATCATTTTGGATTCTGAGAAGTTAACCCATGTTTTGGATCAGAACCCTCCCATCTTACCAGTCCGTCCATCCACTGAATAGAGAGCATCTCTGAAAAAATGGATAGACGAAGATAATAAGGTCAGATATTATATGTTGGGCTTGATGTCTGATGAGCTTCAATGCCAATATGAAGATATCGAGACTGCTCGCCAAATGTTGGCTCACCTATAAGAGATGTTTGGTGAACAGAGTCACGCAGCCAAGTATCAAGTCACGAAACAACTTTTTAAGGCTAAGATGTGTGATGGGCGTGAGTTCAAGATCACTGTCTGATGATGATCAAAGACTTGAAAGAGCTTAAGAAGTTCGGTGTGAAGTTAGACTTGGATCTATAGAATGATATTATTCTGCAATCCTTGACTAATGCATATGGGCAATTCATCATGAATTACCATATGCATAAACTATTAGATATATGTGCCCTAGAAGCCAGAATTGGCTGACACTTGTAATACACTTCTAGGGGCAAAATTATAATTTTGACTATAATGAATAAAATGAATTATTTTCTATCACATATGTGTATTTAGTGTCTGTGATACATCCTTTGAGTTAATGGTAATGATAATTCATATTTTTAAGAGTTGAAAATTTAAGACATGAATAATCATTGTTAACTCATAAAATGCTCCCGACCATAGGACTATCACGAGGATGGTGATTGATTCGGAAGGTTGGTGTACAAACGCTTCTCTTTAGTAGATGAGTCTTGAGTCTATGGTGTGGAGACACCGAAGCGAGAGTATAGATACTCGTTAAAGAACGAAGGCACTGAGCGTGACCACCTTAAGTAGTCATTAGGGAGTCTACCTTCTCGTTAATGACTGACTCGATGCTGCAGTAGTGTGTCTGGTTCTTTGACCTGAGGTGCATCGATAGTTCACCTTGAGGGTGTTATAGTTTGACTACACCATTACTCGATCTCCTAGCCATATGGAACCCTGAGGTGTATGTTGGCTATAGCATGTTCATTGTAGGAACTGGATGGCATCAAGATGGAATCTATCTACCTCGGTGGTAGAGGAGCAACCTTATGATAATCATGAGAATCAAGTTCAGAAGTCCATGGCCATGGCAGAGTGAAATAATAGAAAGAGTTTCTATTTAGATTTTCACATGATCTCTCTCTTT